>WEXE01000911.1:0-13210 GCA_011035825.1 Fusarium cf. hostae | reverse complement strand
AAAATAAATAAAAAAATACTATAATATAAAAAGGATTAAGAGACTAACCTTCTTAAAGGGAGATATAGTCTACTTAGCTATAAAAAACATTATAATAAAATAACTCAGTTATAAATTAGATTATAAGTATATTAGACTATATAAGATAAAAAGAAAAATCTTAAAAAATAATTATAAACTAGACCTATTACTAAAGGTTAGGCTCTATCTAATCTTTTATATTATACTACTTAAATTAGTAGCTAATATAATATAGGTTAAAACTAGTAATAAACTAGAAGAAATTAAAAGATTAGAAGTTTATAAAGTAGAGGCAGTTAGAGATATAAGGAAAATTAATAAATAAATAGAATACCTTATTAAATAGAAAGACTACCTAGAAAATAAAAATATATAAAAACTATTAAAATACCTTATTAATGCCTAATAACTCCTAAAGAATTTCTACTAGAACTAAAAGAATTAAAGAAGGTATTAAGACCTAATAAATCTTATTTAAATTATTTAATAATAGTAAACTAATCCTAAAAAGACCTATTAATTATAGCACTTTTTAAAGCAGCCTATTTATTATATTCTGCCTTTTTTAACTTATTTATAAAGCTAAGACTATATTAAATTATATTTAAGCCCTTTACTTTTATTTAATAATACTAATGCCTTAAATAAGTAATTTTAGTAAATTAAGTATTTATTATATTATAAATATAAATAGACTTTACTTAAAGCCTAATTAGTTTATCCTTAATAGCCTCTTCTTTATACTTTAAATAATACTTCTTATTAATAATCTTTTTAGCTAATATTATATTAGTAAAACCTATAAAATAATTTTATATAAAAAAAATATACTTATTACTATAAAAAGACTATAACTATTATAAGAGATTCCTAACTTAATATAAGGATTGCAGTAATTTAACTTTATAAGATTAAGAATATAAGAATCCTTTATCTTTTAATAAATATAGTTAGAATAAGGCATAATAGGATTCTTAAATACTATAATAAGGATATAAAGAGAATTGCAATTTTTAATAGAAGTTTTCTTAACTTTAGAAATATAATTAGATATCTTAAGGGATTATAAGATTAAGATTATACTTATAGAGAATAGCTAATAGAAAAATATATTAACTAGGCCTTAAGGATAAGGCCTAAGGAAAGGGAGAAATTATATTATAACTCTAATAGTTTTATTATATATACCCTATATTTTCTATTAATTACTATATCTCCTGCTAAAGATAATTAGTGCTAAGACTTTATAATTAGAGCTAATCTACTATAATTAATACTAACCTACCTAGATTATTACTAATCCTTTAATAACCTTATTAATTACCTAAGAATACTTCTAGTATATAGATTATATTTATTAGCACTTTTATAAAACTTAGCTTACTAGCTATTAATAAGACTTCTTTACCTTAATAAGCCTAAACTGCATTATTAACTATTAAGAGATATAATACTTCGCTATTACTTAGTATAATGCCTTATAACTTTATAAATATAAAACCTAATATAGACTAGTTTACTTATTTGGAAAACCTAACTGTTATATCTTTTTCTTATTTTTAATGTTTTTTCTTTATTTTATTAATTTTTACTTAATTAAATACTTTCTTAAGGTTAATTAAAGTAAAAATTCTTTTTTAAATTATATTATTATTATTTAACTTAATTTCTTTTATTAATTTCTTTAGATAATTAAATTTTCCTTTAGTAATTACCTAAAATTCCTTTTTAATATTTTTAATAAGTTTTTATAATTATTAAATCCCCTTATAAAGTTAGTTTATTTTATAAGTTTATTAATAATAAGCTATATTAAATTATAATTCTATTACTTTTAGGTTTTTATATTATATATATATTAGGTATTTTTCTATTTCTTTTATTAAGTAGGGTTTATTATTAGGTATATTAAAGATAGTTATTAAAAAGTAATTATTATTAAGCTTCTCTTATTTATATATTTTATATTAATAATATTTATAAAATAGCTATAAGATTTCTTTATATTATTTATTTATTAAAAATATTTAAATATTATCTTATTTATTAAATTATTCTTCTTTATATAATAAGTTTATAGCATTATTAATATAATATATTTTAATATTTAGGAGTTTAATTATATTAGTATTTCTATATTTTCTAACTCTTTATATATACTTTTCTTTTAATAATATCTATATCTTATTTCTAGCTTTATTAAATAGTAGCTTATAAGGTTATTTTTATTTTTACTTAAGGCATTTATCTTCTTTATAAAGGTATTATATAATTACTTATATTACTCCTTCTTTATATCTTATATTTTAAGAGTATTAATAATAATAATTATAAATTCTAGCTCTTACTTCTTATTTTTTATTAAAGGTAATTTCCTTTTTTTAAAGCTTATTTATTATTATAGTTTTAATAAAAATATTATTTATCTTATTAATTAATTTAGCTTTTTTATTTATATTAAGGATAATTACTATTCCTTATTATATTATTCTTANTTTCCTTTTTTTAAAGCTTATTTATTATTATAGTTTTAATAAAAATATTATTTATCTTATTAATTAATTTAGCTTTTTTATTTATATTAAGGATAATTACTATTCCTTATTATATTATTCTTAAGATTTTTAATTCTTATTATTTATTACCTTTTTTATTATCTTTCTTTTATTATTATCTTTCCCTTTATTTTTATTAAAAGTATTTTTTTTTATTTTAAATCCTTTATCTTTTTATAATAATAGTTATTATTAATTTTATTTTTATAAAGTCTTTATTATTTTTATTTTTCTTTTAAAAGTAATTTTCCTTTTTTTCTTTTTATAGTTTTAAGTAATAATTTTATAAAAGTTAACTTATAATATAAAACTATATTATACTTACTTTAAGTTATTCCTAATATTTAAGTTAGTTTAAGAGGTTACTTACCTTAGTTTTACTATTAATGTTTCTATAATTTAAAGTATTATTATATTATATATCTAAATTAGTTATAATTATAGTATTTATATTAAGATATATTTTATTTTCTTTTATTACTTTATTATATAGCTTTAAGTACTATAAGTCTTGCTTAGGTTTTATATAAAGTATTATTTTAATAATTACCTTATTATTAGCCTTAGTTTTAAGAATTACTTTAATTATTATTATTATATTATTAATTAAGGTAATATAGGTTAAAGTTATTACCTTATTTATAATTAGCTTTTTTTCTTTTATATTTATATTATTATTTATTAATCTTAATTACTATAATAATATATATAATTAGACCTTTTTTAAGTTTATTAGCTAGGTATAGTTTATCCTTAACTTCTTCTTTTAATCCTTTATAATAGATTTTTATTAAGGCTTTATTATCTTATTTAATTTTAAATATAAGCTATTAGAACTTAATAAAGTAAGTAATATATAACTTAGTTTATTTAAGTATAAGTAACTTTATTATAGCTTATTATTCTTTATTAATTACTTTAAAGTTATCTTTAAGGGCTTATTTAAAATTTCCTTAGTTTTTAAAGAATATTTTAGGTATTTTAATCTTATTATTTTTTTTTATTTTTAAAGAAGTTTCTTAAAATAGGTTTAAACTAATCCTTTATATCTCTTTAAATTAGGCTTATAATATATAAGAGTTTTTTTATAAATATATTTAGCTTATTTTTATAAAGGCAGAAGTAAGGCTTTATTTAAGTTAGGAATAAGATTATATCTATAGCTTAGCCTCTAAAAGATTCTAGCTTAAAGGGCTTAAGTACTTTACCTAAGTCTTGTTTATTACTGCCTTTATTAATAGTTATAATAAGATATATATTTACCTAAGCCTATAAAATATAGATAATATTATAAAGTTATTAGACTTTAGCTATTATTTTAATAGTATTAAGTAGTACTTTAATATAAGGAAGTGCTAGATTAGTATTATTAAATATCTTAATAATATAGTATTACTTAATTATTAATATAATATATTTTAAATAAGAGCTATTAATATATAATAAGATAGGTTTTAAATAGGTAAATTAATTTATATTAAGTTTAATATTTATAAAATTATAAGGCATTATATTAAGTAGTTATAAAGTATTATATTTCTTAATAGTAAATATAATAAGTTAAATATATTTAAGTAAAGAAGTCTTATTAATAGTTAATAAGTTAAGTTTTATTTATTACTAAATAAATATATATATATAATATAATAGCTTATAGTATTATAAGCCAGGCTTATAGTAAGTTATAAGTTAATATTATAAGCTATATTGCAAGGCTTATAGTTATTATAGGGTTTACTTATAAGTTGTTGTATAATTGGCGGAGTTGTTGGTGGGTTACACGTGACGTAAGTGCTTCCCCTCGTTAGGTCGTAACACCTTGCCTTAAGCCTTTACAGGCTAGGCAGGGGGAAAGGCGGCCTCGATTGATATGGTTAATATCTTTTTATAGGTGAATTTGCCGTGCTTCTATATCTTCGATATCTTCTTCCTTCCCTAATCGGTATCTCTTCCTTATGCCGCTTTTAGCTACATAGCGGTTAAAAATGGCATTACAAATGCACTCCTTCTAAGCTTGCAGCATGCTATAGGGCTTCTAATAAGGGTGCCGGGTCTTCTTCTGCAAAATAAAGCTATTTATAAGTGCGACTTTAAGGAGGAAGCTCTAAAGTAATGCCTGCCACAGACCGCAGTAGAATTAATACTTATATATTATATAGGACCTTATCTAATTACTGCAGTTAATATAATTTATTTTATTATTATATTAAGTAGTAATAGTAGGTATAGGGATTATCTTAAAGCTATCCTTATTAAAAATCTACTACAGCTATTATACCTCTGCCTTTATGCCTCTCTTAGCTAGCAGCTTCCTCTTTTTTAGTATATAGCTATAAGAGGCGCTGCTATATATAGTTAAAAGGAAGAGCATTACTCTGCTATCTTTTTAAGTAATTTAGATAACCTAAAGGGAATAAAAAGGGATAAATTAGTAAGGGAAATATAGCTAAAGGTTATTTATATTTATTAGTCTTTTATTAGGATTAATATAACCTTATTATACTTTAAAGGCATGCTATTAGAAGCCTTCCTGGTCTCTTTTATCTGCCTTATCTCGGTAATAATGCTGCAGTTAGGGCATGCTATGCCTATAGTACTAAAGCTAAGCTGCTAAAGAAGGCAGAAGAGCTATAGTAATAAGAAGAGGTTATTTATAAAGATATAATATATCTAAGGTATTAGCCTTTTTATTAAGTAAATAATAATACTTTAAGTATTATTAAAAAGGATTTTAATTTATAGCTTTCCTCTCTTATTATATAGCTTTAATATAAGTAGGTTAATAATAATAGTATTATATAGTAATAACTTTATATACTAAAGCTATTATAAAAAGAAGCCCTATTAGGCAATAACCTAGACTTTAAAGCCTATTAATATAGGCTTTCCTTTAATAAGTATTATCTCTTTTAATTTACTTATAAATAGCACTATATACTTATTTATAGTTAAATTAGTCCTTAAAAGATAAAGCTTATTTAATACCTTTTATATAAGGTTAAATTACTCTTTAACTACTTAAAAGGTCTTTAAAAGATTACTCTTATCCCTTATATTAACTTTAATATAGTTAAAAGTATAAAAATACTAGCTAATTAGCTAAAACTTCTATAAAGGTATAAACTTAATAATTAAATAAAGAGGGCATTAATCTTTTAGGCTAGGTGCCTTTTAATAATCCTTTATTAAGATTTTCCTATAAATCCCTAGGTAAATAATAACTTTAAGCTATATATAAGCTATTATAGAAGAGAGGCCTTCCTACTTAAGGATATATAAGTATTTAGAAAGAGGGGTATTTTAATTATTAATAATGCCGTTTTCTTAGAGGTAAGAGACCTAGCTATTAGTATATTTAATTTATAATTATATAAGGGAAATAGGTATAAAAAGCTGGAATAATTAAAGGGGTTCTTTAGGTAGAGGGTTAATCTTAAAATTATAATATTCTAGCTTGAAAGGTTAAAAATCCTGACTGCAGCCCTCTTTAGGCAGAAAATTAGGCATACTAGTAGGGTTACTTAAAGGAGGGGTCTTAAAGCTGTAATTATCTAAGCTATCTTATAACTTTAAAGAGCTTATTATTTTAATTATAACAGGCTAGGGGTTATTTGTGTGAGGTTTTTGATAAATTTGGTGGTAAAAAATCATCTAGCTGTCTGACGAGAACTTCACGTACCCCGCAGGTACTAGCGTGGTTAGTAAGCAAAGTGGGGCGANTGTCTGACGAGAACTTCACGTACCCCGCAGGTACTAGCGTGGTTAGTAAGCAAAGTGGGGCGAGTGACCTGTTGAAGTCTTATGCCACTTAAAGAGATAAGCTAATATATTCAATAAGCAAGCCAACCAGATAAGGAAGCTACTTATAGCAGTGTTTGCCTATGTCTTTAAGACCCCATTGCCAGACTGAGGTGGAAAATGCCTTGTACAATTTTTATTAATTACAATCAAAACAGATAAGGCTCATATAGTTCAGTCAAAAGTATTATCAGCAAGAAATTTAAGGGGGAATGTTGCAGAATGGTGCGCCTGGAATACTAGTATTATCGCAAATCAGCCCTCCGCCGCCAGGGCAGCATGCACCGCCACACAAACTACTGCAGTGTCAGCTCTATTTATTATGCGAGGCATTCGCCGACAATCGCTAGTTTAGACGCCTGCTAAAAATAGGCCATGAAATCATGAACAGAAACATTACTTACATCTCATTTGCGGAACAACTGGGTAACGTGGTGTATAAAGGACTGCTGGGTTCAACACCAGTGCAGAGGCCGGATGCTTGGCCTTCACCGCCAACTGTTGGACTGCAGACGGCTATTAGGGCGAGACATTTGTTAGTTCTATCGATGTGGTAGATAGTATGTAGCATTCTTACGCTCTCCAATGATGTCCTGAACTAGGTCGCAGCATATTCCATAGCAGGAGCTAAATTAGGCACCCCGAGCCCGGGTCAGTAAATACGCCCGTTGGGGAAGATAGAGGAGGTCAACATACACTGAGCATCTTGGGATCGGATCGGTGTCGCATGGTGGACCGGCCCTATATCTTTTCAGCTTTTTCAACCGAGGATAGTAGGACTAAGGGTACATACAACGGGCAGCATCCAAATTGTCCATTTTTAATGCCGCAGTACTTCCCAAGAGGGCAGCAACCACCGTCAAAGCACTGATACTTAGCATGTAATAGTAACGATGTATTGAAAACACATACTTGTATACTAGTAGGGCCTGCCGCCATAGTGAGCGAATACTTTCTCAGTCCATTCAACTAGAACTTACAAGTAAATGTAAAGCAATTAATTGGTCCATCCAAAGCGCAGCCGTTCGCGTCGAACGAGGCGCGACGCATTAAACTTATTGGAACAGTTCTAGTTGGCACGAGGTCGTCGGATGTAAGCGTGGGAGGAAAGGCATCTCGCGGAAAGAATCCTTGCTTGCTGTATTCTTCCCAAGGCAGGCCATGGTACGCCCTGTCATGGAAGCGTGGGTCGTTTTGCTGGCGCGCCCACTCTTCAGGCGTTTGATGGCGAGACGCAGAATGCACTACTACAGCAAGTGTTAGGATGAATAAAAGATAGCTCCGCATATTAATCGTCCGGCTTGATTATAATAATAGTCAACGTTTGAATGTTGTGGTTTTTGAATAACAAAGATCTTCAGGCTCAAGCTCGGCGATCTCTCGCCACGTCCTGGTAAGTCTTTGACAGAATTAAATGCATAACGGGAAATTAATGTAGCCCTCTTACTTAAGACCAGTTAGAATTAATCGACAATAGCTGCTATCCCCGCTTTACCGCGGTACACTCCGCTGAAGCGCAGGGTGGCATAAACTCTATTATTAGCCCTTGCAGTTAGATCTCATCCAGCCTCCGCATGTATGGGGAAAACACTGTCGGCGTGGTGTAATGTATCCTTTTCTTTGTAATTTTTACGTAGTCTGGACGTTTTGTTCCTTCGCCGTGCTTCTCATTCTCTCAGCGGGACGTCATATCTGAAGTGATAGCCTCCCACTCCCTTAGGTCCTCATGAAACCTAAACCTGTAACTCTTTAGTACCTGTCCCCTAATCGCATGCCGAACTTACCCTCTAAACACCCTCCTAACCAGTGCCTCCCTGCCGTACTCATTCTCCAGCACCACCGTCACATTGCGTGGCACCAGCACCTCCACACCATCAAACCGCGCCGCCCCCAATGGCAGTACGTCCTTCTTCCTATAGCGATGCCCGTCTTTGGCCGCTAGCAACCCTTCTCTTCAGCATCATCAGTCTCCTCCACAGCCGTGATGTCCACATACAGCCCCGTCGCAAGATCTATCCATCTCGCATCGATCCGATTAGCCGGGTCCACAATACCATCCCTCTCCCACACAAACGCATTAACATCCAGCAAATATTTTCCCTCAATGCCATACTTGTACACCGAGCCGTTGCAGCAGCCCACCAGCTCCTGCAGCCCTCGAAGGTGCACATGGACGTCCAGGTCCCATTCCCATGGGAAGATCCGCTCGTTCCAGTGCCAGGCGAGCAGAGAACCCTGGGCGATCCACGTAGTAATCCCCACGTCCTCCATGGTCCCAACGAACGAGTGCAGCAGCTTGATAAGGGAGGCTTGCCGCTAGGGTGCCGTGGGCCGGGTTGGCTTTGCGAAGCGTGCGTCGAGGTGGGTGGACAGAGGGGAGAGGCAGAAGTAGCGGGGGTGCGGGGCGGGAAGGGGTCGGTCTAACGTATGGACGATTTGGTTGGCGCCTCCATCCTCCGCAATGACGGGGTGCTGCTTCTGGGGCAAGACAGTTAGATACGCCCATGTAATTATCAGGAGCAGGGCTGCACAGAGGCATATTAGGTGGGCGCGGTTTCGAGGCGAGATCCGGAGCAACGTGGTGTGAGTTATCCAGTAGATTTGCTATGAGATGATGGGATGCCGCTGTTGGTGCTGATGCGTGGGCACGTTAGTTCAAGTATACACGGTAGGATTAAAAGCAGACTTCCTTCATGCTACAGCCTGGGGCAGGTCCAAACGTGCTTATGAGCTTTTTGGTAAGTGTGTGCGCCACGAGCAGTCTGCCGAATTGAGAGCTTTCCCAGCCAATTGATGAATTACCTACAAGAAAGGCACCGGTATCCCAACTTTGTGACTACCAGATACAATGGGCTCTGCGATTTGGCAAATGTCATACCTGAGTTGCTGCTAGTTAAATACAGCCACGGATGAGATAGGCCAGTATTCGCTTACAGCACGCTTCCATAAACTACGAGTGTACTACTCTGTACCACGTCTTCAGCCTTTGCTATTCCCTTCTATCCTCGGTCGGCCGTATCCTCCACCTCAAGCCTCCTATCCTCTGTGCACCATTAAATGAGACGGGCGATAGGGCTGCAGAAAATCCTGCTCTCTATTCGCCTGGCTCTCGATGTTCTCATAGCCAGACCGGACGCGCCTCAAAACGTAAACATCTAACACAAGAGCCAATATTGAAGCAATCCTGTCACCCTGTTAGGAACAAATGCAAAGAGAGAGAGCTAGATAGCGGAAGCCTACAATCCGACAGCCGCAAAGGCGAAGAGCACTTTATAGAGGCTGCAAATCAAATGCCCGGTGCATCGCAACAGGAGCTTCTGTCTCACGTCGTAGGCTACCATGGTGGTGAAGCCAGCTGCCCAGAGCGCGCAGCTAATAGCATCAGTGACGAGGCGCGTGATTACAGGAATGGAATAGCAGTAGGAAATGATGAGCACAGAGAGTAGTTGCAGAACGACGAAATAAGAGGCTGCAGAGAGCTATATTGATGGCATTGTTAATCATCCGGCGAGTTACGGGGATTACGTATTTTTTTCTCACAAGGTGAAGGAATAAATGCCGGCTGCGGAGATGGAATACGAAGTAGGAGACGATCGAGATTACGACGAGGGAAGAAGACACCCATAAGATGTAAACGGCGAGAGTAGAAAGAAAAGGACACGATAGGTTATATCGGCAGTATTTGCCGCGCGTGATTGGAGACGGCATCGCGATAGTCCAGATCGCGGAATATAGATATAGTTCAGGACTGGACTTCCCGCAGGGAGAGGCTGATTAAATATAAAGAAAAGCAATTATGCTATTAACTGGCGAGACACTCTGGCGCGGTAACTTCCAGGGATGACCTCCATTTATGTCCTATCAGTAGGCCATATTTCTGTCTAGCGATATCGTTGAAAAAGGAAAATATCCTCTTATCAGGGGATAACAAGCCACGGTCAGCCACAGTCCACAGATTGGATGCCCGTTAAGAGACCCAGCTCGACATCGCAGAGAACCCGCCAGCCACTGATATCCTATCTCCTCAGCCATCATAAGTCTGTGTGGAAGTCACAGGGAGGGGTCGTAGCCAGTTAAAATTCAATGAAGTCTCAGTACTTCTTTTACTACCTAAATAAGGCTATAATAAAAGTCCCAACAGTTCTGACAATTACAAATAACTACATCGCAAAGGGCGCAGCTATATGTAGATTACAGTACTTAACGGCCTCTTCTTGCATTATTGCTGATTTTACTAAAAGCGTGTTTTTTAATACTCTTTGCCCTAATTTGCGCTTACCAGAAGCCCTAGCTAGCTATTAAAGTATATATATTTTAAAGCTAATAGAAAATACTTTTACTTATTTTATAAGTAATTTATTTATATTAATTTAAAAGTATATTTAATACTTTAAAAATAGCTATAATATTTTATATATATTTTTTTATTTTTTTTAAGTTTGCAAGTTAGCCTTAAAAGGTATATCTAAGCATTTTTAAAGTTTAATATAGTTTAAATATTTATTACCCTTATAACTAGTAAAGCTATTTAAATATTATATTTATATAATTTTTTTAAGTTTTATAATTTATATTATGTTTTTTTAATAAATAAATATTATATTATAATCCTTACAGTTACATTATATAGAACTTATAAATTTCCCTTAATTAATTAATAACTTATACTTTCTCCTTATTTTTATTATAAGCCGCTTAATAGGACTTATAATTAGACTTATAACTTATATATAAGTACTGACTTACTATAGTAAGTTACTATAAATATATAAAATATATTTATTAGCACTTTTATAAATTCTAGCTTACTAGCTATTAATATAACTTCTTTATATTAATTAAGCCTAATATATATTAAATCTACTATTAAGAGNACTAGCTATTAATATAACTTCTTTATATTAATTAAGCCTAATATATATTAAATCTACTATTAAGAGATATAATACTTTAATAATACTTAGTTTATGCCTTATATAATCTGCTAATAATAAACTTAATATAGCTTAGTTTAATATAGTTAGACTTAACTATTATATATTAATAGCTCTTATTTAGATTATATTATATAAACACTAAGCAATATAAACATAATAGCTATACTAGTTACCCCTATCTAGCAAAATACTATTACTAATATTACCCTAACTCTAGTTAATAATAATTTACTTACTAATTAGGATATAGGAGAAAATAATAATAACTTATTTAAGAGTAGTAATAACTCTAATATTATTTAACTCTAGTAGTAAATTACTAATATAACTATTAAAATAGCAGAGCTTTACTAAATACTTACTAAAGTAATAAATCTCTAAGCCTAATAGGCTAATAATAACTAAAATAGACTTTAGGAAATATATAACCTTACTAATACTATTATTTATAGTAAAGATACTAGAGAAATCCTTAAGCCTAACCTGCTTAAGATATTTAATAAGACTTTAAGTAAACTCTTTATATTCCTTACTTAGTATTAAGCCTTTATATCTTACTATCTAACTTAATTTATAAAGGAAGTAAATAAAACTAAGTATATATTAAGATACCTTAAGGGCACTATTATATAATAATTCTAGCTATTTCTTAAAGACTAGATTATTAAAAAAGACTTAAAAGCCCTTAAACCCTAAACCTATATATTATATACTAATTACCTAGCTTTTAAGAAAGCCTTATAATAAGTATTTAAAACTATTAATAAGAAAGGATAAGTAAAAAGAAAAATTAAAATACTTAAGTAAACTTAGTTTATATTTAAGCTTAAAGTAGAATTCCTTTAATTAGTATCTAAATTACCTTAAAATTAAGATATACTTATATTATTTTTCTTTAATATACTTAAAGAACTAATATAAGCTAAATTATATAAAGAAGATAAACCTAAAACCCTAGTAAACTATATTAACTAAGTAGTTAGAATTAATAACTAGTAATTTACTTAAAAAACCTAAAACTCTTATTATAATAAATAATAAGATAATAAACCTTATTATAATACTAATTAAAAATAGAAATACAATAATAATATATCTTATAGCACTAAAGCAAGACTAATAGAAATTAAAATAATTAAATAAGATAAATCTAAACTTATTTACTAAAACTATAATAAGAAAGGATATAAGGAATTAGAATATAAAAACCCTATTAAAACTAATTAAAAATATAAATTAATACCTAAAGGAAAGAAATATATTAATACTATAAAAAAGAATAAAAAACCTTAAATAGTAATTAAAATAGTTAATATAACTAAGAAGGATAGATATAATATATCTAGTATTAATTTTACTATAGCTTTAGGATTATTAAAAGTATACAACCTATTCCTTAATAAGGAAGAAACCTTTAAAAAATATTATCCTAACTTAATACTAAAGGAATAACCTATCTTAAGATATAAAATATTAACTTTAATAAGAAAAAGAGAAATTAAGGAAAAAACCCTTAAGTAGAAAAAACTTAAATATACTAAAAATATAAAAAATCCTAAATATTAAAGAAAATAAAATAAATAATAAAAAGATTACTAAAATAAGTAAAGTATTTAATAAAAAGAAAACTTAAAACTAAAAATTAAATAGTAAGAACTAGTACTTATATAAAAAAAACAAAATAGTAAATATAATAAGGTTATAATAATAATTAAAAAAGGAAAAGAAGTTAACCTTAACTTAAATAATAAATTAAATACTAAAGAATTTAATTAAGGCATTAACTAAGTATTAATATAAACTTTTAATAAATTAAAAGTACCTCTTAAAATTTAAAATAAAATAATTACTTATAAACCCTACTTAGCAGTAAATAACATTCTTATTAAAGTTACTTTA
>WEXE01000910.1:0-13212 GCA_011035825.1 Fusarium cf. hostae | reverse complement strand
TAACGTGCATGATAAGCGAATGTCGCGGACAAGCGAATGTCGCACCTCCAAATCCCATACAAAACGGCGTTTTCGACCCCCTTGCAAAAACCAGCAACTTCTATTAAAAGTCAATAAGATATTGCGTGTATGCTTTAATATAATATAATAATAGTTTCATTTTTTTCTGAGATTTCATGTACTTTTATTTAAGGCGTTATTTTACATTATCGCTTATAAGAATACATTATACTGAAGTCTTAGATTAACTTTAGAAATAATTTTTTATAAAATCTGAGAAAAATTCGACTTCATGACTACATTGTAGCAAATATATACGCAACATCTTATGGAGTTTTAATGGAAGTTGCTGGTTTTTGCAAGGGGGTCGAAAACGCAGTTTTGTATGGGATTTGGAGGTGCGACATTCGCTTGTCCGCGACATTCGCTTATCATGCACGTTANACATTGTAGCAAATATATACGCAACATCTTATGGAGTTTTAATGGAAGTTGCTGGTTTTTGCAAGGGGGTCGAAAACGCAGTTTTGTATGGGATTTGGAGGTGCGACATTCGCTTGTCCGCGACATTCGCTTATCATGCACGTTAGCTTATTTTCAAACTTATATATAGGCTATCAAAGTTATAGCTATTTTAGGCTTAAGTTAGGCTTTTTATAAGGTTTTAAAAATTGGATTTTAAGGTGTACAGAGTAGTGGTGCACTCACTTGTCTGGTGCACGCGCTTATCGTATACGTTAAATAATATTATTAAGTAAACTTATAGTATTAGTAAAATATTATTTTTAAATCTCTAGGGGTAACTAATTTAATAACTCCTACTTTATAAAATATACTTTATTAATTAGCTAATACTCTAATAGCTGTAAAACTTTATTTTATTTTATATTAGTTAAAAGTCCTCTTTAGCTATAATTACTCCTAAATAACTGTAGTATTATATAATATAGGAAAGGTAATATAAGTTAAAGTTAATAGCTTATATATACACTTTATATCTCTAAGTTATAATAGATTACAAAGGTATCCTAATCTAAGATAAAGTATATTAGATATAAGTTAGTAAAATATAGCTAGATATATTCCTTTTTGACCTCTAAATTGATAATAAACTTTCGTCGATTTGGTCTTATGGCTGTGTATTTATGTGGCCGTATTGTCTCTTGTCCCCATTAGAATTTTGACCTATAGCTAGGTCTTTCTTTATTAGCTCCAGACAGTCCTGAAGCGGGGCCGTTATCGATTGATGCGGGGAATTATGGGATTTTAGCGTAAATTGGCTTAGTATAGCGAAGAGCCGAATGTTCCAGCCCGAGACGCGAGGATCGGCGAATGGAAATAACGCGAGCCGTGGTTCAAAGTCACAGGTAGTCCTCTAAATGAGCATCCTCGGCTCGCTAGCTCGGGATTTCGGGCTGAGGAAATTTTTGGAAGGGCATTTCAATTATAGTAGCACTCCTTCCAATATCTCATCATCATCAACACCCCAGCGCGAACTATCTGCTACTCCGTTACCAGTGAGATTGATTGAGTTTGAGACATGATATTGAAAAATTCGAAATGATAGATCATTCCTCAGAGAGCCGGTTATTCAAGAGTCTGGCGCAGCGATCTAGTTACACGTTGTGCATTTTCGTATGATGGACCACTTTCCAAACCATTTCAGCTACCCTGCTGTTTTATTCGTCCATCGGATACCAAACACCGATCCGAAGATGTTGGGCTGAACCCGGTTGGAGTTGAAATCGATTGGGTCGGAACGTCGACATACACTCAGTAATCCGATTGGTTTGGTACTTGGCCTTCATGGAGTGGAACCAAGGTCATGATCTATAAACGTAATCAAGACGGTATTGTTTTTCACCCTTCAGGGTCGATCTAGTCATGATAACGTTGTACTTATACCCTCCACACATTACACCAACATATCCCAGGAACCCATAAGATTGTAGGACTACCTTATCCATCAGCTAGCACCAATCCAGCTGTGTCTCAACCCCACAGCTGCTGATCAAGCCATCCGCCCTCCGACAATTTGTTGATTAGAAATCACGCCCACAATTTTAGAGCTAGTCAACGCCCAAGAATGGGAACACAAGAGAAATCTAAGGATAACGGCAGGCCATCCATCTCAAACTCGTCTATCCACCTTGTTATCTCATCCTTGTCACGTCCTGTACAACCTGCCTCATCTTCATTTGAATCATCAACAATCCGTGCTCACCATGTCGAATCTCTTCTTGCCTCTTCAGGTTGGGACCATGTCTCTTCAACATCGGGTCGCCATGGCGCCGATGACGCGACTCCGAATAGACAAGGATGGCTTGCCTCTTCCCTTCGTCAAGGAATATTATTCTCAGCGCGCTTCCGTGCCCGGGACCGCGATCGTAAGCGAATGTCTGAACATTGATCCTGGTCTCAGCATGCCGATCCCATCTCTGGTTAATGCTGCACAAGTCGCCAGCTGGAAGGTCATTACAGATGCCGTTCATGCCAAAGGGTCGTTCATCGTGTGCCAGATCGGCCTTGCTGGACGTGCAGAACCCTCCTCGGTGGACGGTACAAGGAAGGTCTTGGCTCCTAGCGCGATCCCGATTGACCCTACATCGACGCCCCCAACTCCTATGACCGAGTCTGACATCCGAGACGCTATTCAAATGTTCACGGCTGGAGCACGTCTCGCTATCGAAGCTGGTTTTGACGCTGTGGAATTACATGGCGCAAATGGATACCTCATCGACCAATTCACCCAAGGCCGTGCCAACCAGCGAACTGATACCTGGGGAGGAAATGTCGAGAACCGTTCTCGATTTGCAGTCGAAGTCACCAGAGCCGTCGTTAAGAGTATCGGCGCGGTCAAGGTTGGTTTCCGAATCAGCCCGTACAGTGAATTTCAGGCAATGAGGATGGCAAATCCGCGCCCACAATTCACACACCTCGTCAACGAGCTGAAGAAATTGAAACTAGCTTATCTCCATATCGTTACTGCTAGGATGAACAGCGCCGAGGACTCAAACTTCTCCGCATCCATTGACTACCTCATCGAAGCTTGGGATAGAACTAGCCCCGTGCTTGTCGCTGGTGGACTCAACCCAAGGTCTGCCGAAGAGCTTATGAAGCAATGGAATGATCGAGATATCGTAGCGGTGTTTGGACGTTATTTTTTGGCGAATCCCGATCTCCCCTTCCGCCTCAAGCATGACAAGGACATTAACAAATGGAGTCGACCCACTTTTTACATTCCAGAACCTATCGGATATACAGATTATCCTTTCCACTCCGAGTTTCTTCAAGATTCATCCTAAGCATAACCAGCTGTTTTACTTGAGAGGTGTCAAGACCAGAAATACTAGCCAGAGGTCCGAACTATCAGTGAGAGAGCCATCTCTGTTCGTAATAACCCCCTAGATAGATATCAATGAACGGACTGGAATAAACATTCAAGTCAATCACTGGCTGGGAGAGAATAAACCAGGAGGTTTCCTGTGGCCTCCTTTGCAACTAGTTCGTGCATTTAGCACCTGTAACCTAATGAGACGTCTCTTGGTAGATTTTGTGGTCTGATGATTATATTGCCCTTCTGCCAAGCGACGGGTCCGAAGGCGGGCTTTGAGCGCTATACAAGGGCAAAGGCCTTGAAGCTGGGATTGGTGTAAGTCGGAAGGGGAGAGTTAATCGGGTGTGTTCAAGAGAGTCAACGTCGCGATGTGGTGGTTTGCCCAAATAAGCCTTGAGGAATGAAGCCAGCTATGGCCATTGTTTCCCCTTCACCAGTAGTCGTCTAAAGCCACCAATAGCTGCGGGTGTTGTGCGATGCAGATCTGCGGATATTGGTTTTTGCAATAAGCCGAGACTAGTGCACTACGGTGTTGCCCTAACAGGAAAAGATCTGTAGCCAGTCAATCTCATACACTCAGCCGTTTTATGCCCGTCGGCTCGCCTGGGGCCCGACGGGTATACCAAAACGACCAAAAGGTTGAGGATTGCAATAGCTCGTCCAGCTTAAAAGAAATCTATCTAAAATACCAGGCTTAGGGCGTCATTATTATCTCTTATAAGTAGCATAACTTACCGAATCTAAAATTGTTTTTTATTTATTTCCTAAGTAAAAGCATAATTTAGCTACCTCCTACTTATTACAACCAGACACTCATATATAGAAGAAAGATCCGGAACCCCATTTTGCCCGATATTTGGTTTCGAATACGCGCTGTCGGGACCGAGAGTGGGCCGGTTTAGATCAAGTAGCAATGCATTACAAACTGCATCACCGATGAGCCATCCTGGTTCGTATGGGTTATATGACTAGGGCCCACTGTGTGCCTAGAGATGCTGATCGCACGAATTCGAACACATGGCAATCCAAATTGATGTGGGCCTTGAACGAGTCATTCGGAAGATCGGATATTACAAACAGTTCGAAACGCCGCGTTGTTCCTTAAATGCCTTCAAGGCAAGCCCACCAGTGTACTTGGAATAACAAGAATGACATCTACCGAGATTTGCATTTATCTTTCATTCTCAACACCGCGCAATGGGTCTCACCATTCTCGTCCTCTCTTGGGTCCTCCTCGTGTTCCTGGCTCGACGAATTTATGTCGCCCTCTTGGGACCTCTCAGGGATGTCCCGGGGCCTTTCATAGCTCGATTCACGAGGCTTTGGGAGTTGAACTGCCTTCGCACCCGTGACTTTGAGAGAAAGCTTACCAAACTTCATCAACAATACGGTAGGGCTGAGACACAAGGTGCTTGGTGCAAGGACGTCGCTAACCCTTAAAGGCCCGATCGTTCGCATTGGGCCGAACAAATGTAGCGTCGATGACCCTGCCTCAGTCAAGACCATCTACAGTCTTGGGCGGCCTTTCGTCAAATCGGATTTCTATTCTGCCTTTGTTAAAGTTGGCACAACAAGCCTTGTTGCCGAGAGAGATCCGAGTAAACACTCTTCTATGAGGCGAAAAATTGGACAGCTATACTCCCTGAGTAGCATCCTGAACTACGAGGGATTCGTTGATCGATGCACAGACATTTTGGAAGCTAAGTTCAGAAAATTCTCCGATGAGGATCGTTCAGTTGAAATGGGTGAGTATTTCCAGTTCTACGCCTTCGACGTAATTGGCTCGGTCACGGTAGGTTGCTCCATCTATGCGTCAAGCGAAGACAGCTGACAGTAACAACAGACTGGTCATCCATTCGGGCTAATGGAGAGGGAAGGCGATGACGGTATCATCGCGCAACTTCATGGCGCTACAGTCTATACTAACTTTGTTGGTGTGATTCCTGAACGTCATTCTTGGATTCAGAAAACACTCGAGATTTTGCAGCCACTCGGTATGAAGCAGACTCAGAATGCATTCCTCGATTTTATTCAATTCCACATACAGCAGCGCCGCAAAGCGATTACACCGAATGACAAGAACGACTTTCTTACCAAGCTTTTGCACCTTGAGGAGACAGGGCATAACTCGCACTTCGATACCCACAACTCTTGCAGGAGTAATATTGCTGCTGGTTCTGACACAACTGCTGTTACTCTGAGCGCCATATTCTACTATCTTCTAACCAACCCGGACAAGATGGCAAAACTACGAGAGGAAATCGACGAGAAAGCAGCGGCTGGACAACTCTCAGACCCCGTCACGTTCCGTGAATCCCAAGAAATGCCGTATCTTCAAGCCGTCATCAAGGAAGGTCTGCGTATACATCCAGCAATCGCCATTGTGCTTGCACGACGGGTACCAGAAACAGGCGCAACAGTCTGTGGAAAATATCTTCCTCCTAATGTATGTGATGGATGACCCAATTTCTTTTAGCAAGTTACTTGAGATACTAACATATGTTAAGACTGACGTGGGGATTAACCCATGGGTCGCCCACCATAACGAGGAAGTCTTCCCGGCGGCTGATGAGTTTCGCCCTGAGCGCTGGCTGGCTTCGAAGGAAGAGGTCTCGAAAATGGAGTCATACTTTTCTGCCGTAGGCTCAGAATTCACCCCCAGACTTTGCGCACTTTACTGACCACGTGTCCTCAGTTTGGCTTTGGCTCTAGAACTTGCATCGGAAGGCACATCAGCTTCCTGGAGATGACCAAGATCGTTCCCCAGCTTATTCAAAAATTTGAATTCGAACTAGATCCGCCCGGCGCCAAATGGGAGGTTAACACGAACATATTTGCAAAGCAGAGATTCCACTGCAAAATTAGACAAAGATGATATTGTGGCAAACCACAACAGCTATCAGTACTTCTCCCATATAGAGATTGCAGTGTATTATAGATATCAATTGACAACACCACTTGCACCTCTTCCAAATACTCTTTCCTGTCCCAGGCTACGTAAATAGGGAGGAATTACTTTGGTGATGGCGGCAGTCACGTGCAAGCAGGATACTTTAAGATTACGCACCGAAATAGTAGAATGTTCAAGGGGCAGAGTTCAGACACTGTATGCACTTAACAAAATGGAACGGGCTGTGGAGATGAAACGCTGCCTCCTGTCCAGTATCCACAAATCGATCCTAGATCTGTCGCTTATTATAGTAAAAAACAGTATCTGGAGCTCTGTTCCAGTTTGTCGAGTGCAAACGGTAAAAAACTGCATTTAATAAACCAAGTACGCGTAATGTCTGTCAACTAGAAAAGCACCCTATCGGATCAAAGGACCCCTTCTAAGAAAAACCCGCCCACGAGCTGGCCAACCAATTAGATCAGGGACCATTCTAGCAGCTATAGGGAAAAGGCCCCCGGCCTGAGTGGCTGGATGAGACCTCTGGTCAGATATTCGGGTAGAAAATTGTGTGTATTCCTCTTCTGTCTGATAGTTATTCAGCAATGGGCTACCTGAGAGGTTGTCACAGTACCCTAAAACTATCGATTACGCAAAACACTCGCCGAACCTGCCAGGGAATGCCTCGCCAGACTGGTCAAAGGAGATGCATGCCCCCGAGCTTGCACAGCTTCCACGCCCATTGGCGCATGAGGCACCGATATTTACACTGGGCTGTTGCGGGGGAGCCTCATTAGGATCCTTGCCAAAGCACTCGCCGAACCTTCCGGGGAATGCCTGGCCAGACTGGTCAAAGGATATGCATGACCCACCTCCTGCGCAGCGGCCTTGGCCGTTGTTGCAGGGCGCACCGTCAATTGCCTGCTGGCGCTGTTGGACCATTGGGCCTTCATTACATAACTAGTTAGCACTCTCAACCTGAGAAGGGAACCAACACTTGAGAACAAACCTGCGAGGGCCCGGCTGGCCAGGATGCCGAATACAAGGACAGGGACAGATGAGAAACGCATTTTTGAATGTCGTGGTTGCGTAAGCAAGGGTATTGGATGAAGGTATTGGATGAGGGTATTGGATGAAAGGAAATGGATATTGTGCCGTGCCAGACGTGCGATGAAATGGAGAAAGAAAGTGCAGGTTTAATGACAACATGCAGACTACTTGAAGGATTATATAGTCATTCATTTGTCCACGCTATTCTACTTCTCTCACAGTTGTGGCTTGCTTCAGATACGCATAGTCACTGTCATCTAACAAAGTACGAGGTTTCAAAAAACAATGGTGCAGGCGAGTTTGCTCTTAGGTTCTCATCGTTGATCCCTGACCCTCGACAACCCAAGAAGTGCGACGTTCTTAACAAGAAATTTGTCTCAGTCATGGCTGCGTGGGAAAAAAATGCCATGACTGGTGGCTGCACTGTTGGACAATTGGCTCCCCAGGGATCGTCGATGGCACCAGTCAATTGATGAGAATTATCTGAAGATCAAAACAAATCGAACAGCCATATGTTCAAGCATCTATTTAAGCTTGTGCCATTAGGATTGGAGTCCTTGATGCGATAAGCAGGATGTGAAACCGCATACACGACCCCAAGGTACGTGCCGCGTTTCATGTCCAGTCACACGGCTCTCTAAAGCATAATGGAACCTAGCGTATAGCCGCCAAACCTTCTGGCCTCCTCCCGCAGCTATAGCCTGCATAGGCTATATCCGCTGTCGCCCCCTTGGCCCTTGGGTGGACATGGGCGCGTGCTATCTAAACCACCTTGTGCCTCTCAGCGGGTTTCTGCTCTCCATTTCATTCCTGAAAAAGCCCAAGCTCTACTATCTTTCTTCCCTCAATCGCACCCAGTCAAACGCTGCCCTTTTCTGCCTTCAGTCGATGACGCCGGAGCTCTGTGAAATGGAGACGCTTCCGACGCCACTTGTTATCAGCCAGAGGCGGGGTTTTTACCTACAGCCATTACTTAGAAGTACTATATCGTTTGTTCCTTCATCACTGCCCTGGAAATCCCACTGGTTTACTTCTGGTGCCTGGAGACAAAGGTCGAAGTCTGGAGGAAATTGCTTTCATTTTTGACGGAGACGGGGCATTTGGTCGCGACGTCACGACCAAACCCGCGTCTGCTGATGTAGTGCATGATGAGGCTAAGGTCTGACTAATTAGGCTCCTGTTAAGAGTAGTAGGCTTTACTTCACTTGAAGAGCTGAGGAGTGCTGGTTGGGATGTCGGGTGTGATTTTACAAGAATAGTGACTGCAATAAATAATATTGTAATTCCTGGAAGAAGGAATGGTCAATTCTTGAACTGCGTGAAGATAACTATGTCCTTTCCTTAATACTTGAGACATTTAAAGAAATTGGATCAAAAAAGAAAGAAAAAAATCCTGTCTTAGTTTAGGGGGTGGCGGGTTCTTGGTTACTTGGAAGATCGGACCTGCTGGTGCATACATCGAGAGTCGGACAGGTGGCAATTACTTCAAACTAGACTATTTTGAATGAAAACAGTGTGAAGCAGATATCAATTTTATCGATTTGGAAACCTCGCTCGTATCTCTTAAGCATCGATAAAGGTTACACATATTAAACCAGCGGGTACCAATTTGTAATTATATACAGCGCAGCAAGAAACGCCCCGGCAGAGAATTCTACATAGACTGCAAATTTGTGAACAATTCATGCATTCCTGCCATGGTCCCAGCAAGAGGAAGCAAGCTTCGCCCCAGATTCAGGGTACCCCATCTTCGTATCGACTGATCCACAAGCTCTTGTGAAACACTCCTTGTCCCCTGAGCTGCCTCGATCAATAATTCGTTGGTCGGGCCCATGAAAGCGATTGTATACGGTACGACGCCTACGGTGAGCAAGGCGCCAGCCACGAGACCCTTCCAGTTCTCGCCACGGTGATACGCATCCGTCGCAGCGCAGAGATAGGCGATGGCTGTAGTTCCGGCAAATTTGGGCATGATGGCGAAGCCGCGGTGGAAGAGGGTAGCCCAGACGGTGGCTGAGGTCGAGGGGACCGAAAGAGCGGCTGGGATACCCATGAGCGACAGGCTTGCTGTGGCACCTGCGAGGCGAATGCAGTGTGAGTACGGATAATGATTTCCCTGTAGCATAGCGTAGAACTGGATTGCGCTGTCTTCTTACCTGACGCCCAGGCTGAGCCTACGATACCAATGGCGGTGGCCACAGAGGAAAGATGAGGCATATCCATACTGATACCTACTACAATTGAATCGATTGGTGGCGGACTCGGTAAAAAAAAAGAATTCCGAGAAACCGAGCAACTGGGCGAGGCCCCAGCCGCTTAAATATCTGCCTAGTGTCCACCCAGCGCCGCAGTTCGGGACCGAGTCAAGCTTTCGAGCCCGGCTATATGCCGACGGTTTCAATCTCTCGCCTCTTGTCCTTGTGCAAGCGGGCTTTTCAGTCCCCTCATTGCCGACCATTTCCATATTGGACCAAATGCCCTAAGGCTTATAATTATTAATTTTCTCCTCGGCTTAAGCATGGTTTTGCTGTTAGGGCAGATTAGAGCAAACCGGGGGCATAGAAAGCGCTAAAAATGCAGTATCTCTATAGCTTTAACAAGGGCTATAATTCTACCTATATCTGCAGATTACTCTAATAAAGCTAGTGTTTATAATAAGAGATATTACTAGTTTAGGAAATATAATAATATTATTATTATTATTATCTTTTAAGTTTATAAGCTAGCCTTAAAAGGTATATTTAAGTATTTTTAAAATTTAATATAATTTAAATATTTATTACCTCTTAGTAGGTAAAGCTTTATTAAGTTAATATTATTATAATTAGCTGCCTTAATTATAGCCTAAACCTAGCTATATATAACCTTATTAAAAAGCCTTATTTACTTTTTAACTAGCCTTAATCTTCTTTTTATAACCTACTTTAAAGGCTACTTTTTTATTAACCCTTATAATATATTTAAATTATCTATTATACTTTTATAATAAGTAATTTAATTTAACTCCCTTATACCTTTTAATTATAACTATTAATAATATTATAATTATATTATAATAATACTTATTATTAAAAGAAGCCTATAAATACCTAATCCTAATAAGCCGTATTTAATAAAAAGTTATAATATAATTAATATAATTAAAAAAGCTCTTATATAAAATAAGAAAGAAAAAGTAATATGCTTTATATAAAGACTATAAAAATTAAAAATACATAAGATTATAAAAATAATATTAGCTATATTAGGCTAGTAATTTTTAACTATAAAATCCTTTTACTTATATAATCTTATTATATATTAATTAATAAAGGCTTTCTTAATCTTAAGATAAAAAAACTTAATAAGCTAGAAGAGAAGTTGCTTATAAAGGTAAATCTAAGGTAAAGAGAGAGGAAGTTTATTAAGGCCCTTTATAATACCTTATATAATAAGTAGCTTAAGGCTAGCTAGTAGTAGGCCAAGGAGATACTAAAGAAGACTAAGCTCTTATAATATAATATTTATTATCTAAGGATAGTTAATAGAGGAGGGGATAAAGAAAGAGGATAAATATTTAGATAAAAAAGAGGTAATTATAGGGTTTTATAAGAGGAAAATATATTAAGTTTTATATAAGTTTAATTACCCAAAGTTAAAGACCTAAAGTTATAATATTAGTGTTAATAGTATAAAGAGGCTTAAATAGGTTATAGGATATAATATATAATAGATTTAACAGATTAGCTAAATATTAATATATTATTAATATAAACAGGGGTTATTTATTTTTATATTTAATTTTTATAATATTAAGCTCTTTTTAGATTTTATCAGTATATAAATAATTAGGGTTATTAAAGTATTAATTTAATTATTTTATAATAACTTTTATAAGGATTTTATTTATTATATATTTAATACTTAGTTTATTATCTTAGTTAAAGTTAAATTTTATTTCCTTTTTTAATTATAATAATAATCTTATTATTTCTATTAGGTTTTTTTATTCCCTAGGTAGGCATTAGTTCTTATTATTTAATTTTTAATTATAAGTTTTCCTCTTATTATTTCTTTTATTTAAGTTTAAATTCTTTTTTTCTTTTAATATTCTTTTTTTATTCTTAGGATTTTTTATTTTTTTTATATAATTATTTTTTTATTATTCCTATTATTTTTTTTTAATTAGATATAGCTTTAAATTATTAGTATTATATATCCTAAGGTAGGCTATTATTTTAATATAATCTTAGCAAAGTACTTTTTAAGGGTTTTTTTCTTATTAAAAAAGGAGTAATAAATATTAAGAAATAAGTTAAAATTTTAAATATATTTAATAGGTTTAATAATTATTTTATTTCAATTATATTAATAATTTTAATTATTATCTAAGGTTTATTACGCCTTTTAATAATACTAATTTTCTTACTTTTAGTAATTAATTTATATTTTTAATTAGTTTTAATATAGTTTTTATATTTTTATTTATAATATCCCTTCTTATTATAATTATAATAAGTAACCTTAGATTTATTTTATTTAGCTATCTTAATAGCTATTAGTCTTAGTTTTATATTATATTAAGTATTAACTTATTATCTTTTTCCTTAATTTATATTATAATAAGATTTATTTCTTTTGTTACGATCCCAGCGGTTACGTCACGTGTACCCCACAAAAAGCTCCACCCTAGCAACCAACCAGACAAGGACCGACAAGTATAGGAACGACGGCGCTCCAGGACCGCGTCGTTCCAGGACCGACGGCGACCTCATGTCGCGTCGCTCCCATACAACCATCATTAGTATATAGAACACATTCATTAGCACTTTCATAGAACTTAGCTCACCAGCTATCAATAAAACATCTTTACATCAATAAGCCTAACACGCATTAATTGATCATTAAGAGACGTGACACTTCGCATCGCTCAGCATCACGCCCTACGCAATCTGCAAACATAAACCTAGTACGGACTAGTTTACCNGCATCGCTCAGCATCACGCCCTACGCAATCTGCAAACATAAACCTAGTACGGACTAGTTTACCTGTTTGGAAACCCAACCGTCACATCTTTATTATCTTTAGTTATTTTAACTATAATAAATTCTCTTTTAGAATTATATATTATTAATTTTAATAGCTTTACTTATATAATTAACTAATATTTTATATCTAGCTTTTTTATAAAGTTTTACTTAAACTATTTCTTAAACTTTATTAGAGAAAAAAAATATAAAAGGCTTTTAATTCTACTTTAATTTAATAGCTAATTAAAGGAATTTAATTTTATATTTTAATATAAATTTAATTTATTAAAGTATTTTAATTTTTCCTTCTATTTAGCTTTTCTTATTAATTAATTTAAATACTTATTATATAGCTTTCTTAAATTTAATATAATTATTATAAATTTAAAATATTTAAGATAATAAGTTATCTTTTAATATAATTATTATTTCTTTTAATATAAATTAAAACTATTAAATAGTATTACCTTTAAGGCATCCTAAGGCATATATAATCTTATTATTATTATTTATAAATTAATTTAAGAAGTAGCTTATATAGCCTTAATATTAAGTAAAAACAATAATTAATTTAATAAGGTTTTTATTAAATAGTTTAAATATATTAGATTTAAAGATTTCTCTTATTTCTTTTTTACTAGCTATAATAATAATAAGATTATATATTTCTTAAATAGTATTTTAATAATTAGCTATTTACTAGGCCTATAATTTTATAATTTTAATAAGGGCTTATTTAAGGTTATTTATTTTAGTAGCTATATTAATTATCTACTAATATAGCTAACGTGCATGATAAGCGAATGTCGCGGACAAGCGAATGTCGCACCTCCAAATCCCATACAAAACTGCGTTTTCGACCCCCTTGCAAAAACCAGCAACTTCCATTAAAACTCCATAAGATGTTGCGTATATATTTGCTACAATG
>WEXE01000909.1:0-13257 GCA_011035825.1 Fusarium cf. hostae | reverse complement strand
ATAATAGCTATTTAAATATATAAATAAAATTAGAAAGAAATTATACTATTAATCTAGAGGCTTTTATAGCTATTTAAAAGTTTAGTGTTTTAGTGAGGAAGGGTGGCCGGTTTCTGGGGGTGGCCGGTTTCCCTGTATCCGACGTTAGCACCATTGGTCAAATCAGTGCATTAGCCTAAACCCACAGGCACTACCCAGTTTATACGGTAGTCAAGATGATGCACAGCATGGGCTATAGGTCAAAGAAATGGCGGCTACATGACTCAAGGTGGAGATCTCGGCGCCGCCATTGCTCCAATGATTGCGATTCCTGATCCAGAAAATTACAGACTATGCCATATTAATATGCTAATGATGCCACCACCCTAGGGGTGTGAACGTTGAAGCGGATATAAAAAGTCAATTTGTTAGATTTATTTGCACTTTGACTCTAGCTACGAAGTAGCATGTCTCTAGATTCTTTGTTGATCGTCTAGGCCGCGCTTGATCTATTCCGAATCATACGATTTCTCGCGTTTGCAGCTTCAACACTAGCTTTCCTGGGGTTCTTAGCTTCAAAGATTATATCAAGTTCTTCCAACGTTGATCCCTTGGTCTCAACAAACAGGAAATAAATAAAGCCCAGTTCAAAGGCGTCCCAGAACACAAAGAATACATAGAACCAGTAGCCAATCTGAACAAAAGGTTAGCCACAATCAGAATACCCTGAAAACGCCAGAGCACAACTTACATTGGATAGAGCTATTGGACCAACAAAGGTGTTGAGAAACCCGGCTGCTCCTGCCGTCAACTTGAAAGTTCCCATGCTCTTAGCTCGCATCTTATTGCTCACAACCTCAGCAGGATATATTGGTTGCATTGGAGTGAAACCACAGGCAAAGATGGCGCCAAACATGAAGATGAAGACAATAGTGACGGTAGAGGCCGTCTTGTTGCCATGATCTGTGTATCCGGCCGCACAACCAGCAACAATAGCGAGACATGCAGCCATACCAGCAGTGGTCGTCATGAGCATCTTTCGGCGGCCGACAATATCGTGCAGACGGGAACCGATGATGGACGAAATCCAGCCGACGAAGGCATAGACGATGTTGAGGATCAATTTGGTGTCAGTGTTTGTGATGCCGATGCCGTTGAGCATGATTGGCAAGTAGTAAGATACAATGCTAAGGACGATGTCAGTTTACTTCTTCTGCCAGATGTGACGCGGCTTTGCGACTTACTTGTTACCGCTGAACTGACCGAACCAAGAGAAAGCGATGTTGAGCATCAGTCTGTACCGGCTGGAGCGGGATTCCACAAGGACCTGTAGGTCGAACAGATCTTTCCACGAGGCTATCTGTTCGGTATTGATATTAGCAATCATCTCCCTCATCTGAAGGTCAACGAGTGGATGGCTCGCATCACCATTCGCATGGTACTTGGAAAGGACGTCCTTGGCCTCTGCGTGACGATCCTTGGCGACCAGCCTGTTACTGAGTAAGATTCTGACCAAGCTGATTGCATAGAGTAGGGAACCAATGCATCCACGGGGCGATAACTTACCATCGAGGGGACTCAGGAAAAAGCTTGACGAATATGCAGACAATGCCTGGGCATACCATCTGAAGCCACAAGGGAATCTTCCAGTCCAGATTACCGTGGTGAGCTAGGTATTTGTGGCAGGCATATACTGCGGAAGTAGCAAAGACAGAGCCCTGGCGAAAGACTCGTGGTCAGTAAAGCGAGCTTCTCAGTCAGCTTTGCTTGAAGGTACGTACGACGTTGTAGAAAGTGTTGTACATTCCCGCTATCGTTCCTCGGTAGGCCGGCGGAGCAATCTCGACAAGATATAGGGGAGCGGCGGTATGGGCGCATGTAGCGAAAAAGGACAGGAGAAACCGTCCGGCGATAAAGGTAGACAGATTGGGCGCCAAGGAGGTCACTATAGTAGCAATGCACACGCCAAGACAGCCAAAGAACATGTGCCACGTTCGCCCATACCAGTCCGTCATCCAGATGAAGAGAGCTCCTGACATTTGACCAACCTATCAAAGTAGTTAGCATATTGTTTAGGTCGTCCATCAGCTCCGTGTTTATTCTTGCTTGAAAGATCGCAAACACTATGCCGGTACTGGCATTGCCGTTCTCGGGGAGACCAAAGTATGAGGTGTAGTTCGGAAGGGCGTTGATAGAGCCCATGAGAGAGCTATCGAAACCTCAGGAAAGGGTCAGCGTCATGATGGCTCGTGGTGGATGTTCACTGCTCAGTAATACTGGGACTTACCGTTCATGGTCGAGCACAGGAAGATAAGTGCAGCGAGGCTATACAACTTGATGTAACCTGGGCCTCGAGGGTCTGGCTTGTGTTCCGCCATGATATTGGCATATGTCTCGATTAGATTCCCCATGTCTGTCTTCTCAACTTGTTGCAAGTTGGCATCGTCCTTTGCTTTGTCCATGATGCAATTATTGCTTCTAGCAGGTAGACTGAATAGGATGCGTCTTGAAGATTGCTTGAAGATATTTCCAATTGACAAAAAGCTTCGGTACTTAACAGCCTGGGCTGATCTCCCTAAGCATAACTTTGGGAACAAGTCACTCTTGGATACTTATAGGTTTAAGTTGATAAAGACACAACCTGTTTCGTTAAAGTTGTGGGTCAATCCCCGTGGGGAGTCATGAGGTCTGGGGGTTCTCCAGAGGCTAGACCGAAAGGGACACACGGAATTTCAAATCTTCGGGCTCAGAACTGATGAATCCTTGTACGTTCGGACTATCCAGGGCGGTACGGAGCAAAACGTCATACGACCACCCTTCGGGGACGGCCGAACTAGTGAGTTCTGAACTTCTCCGGATACAACTTCGCATCAATTGTATAGCTTACTTTATTGCATTTGGAAAATAGTTTAAGGTCACAAGCAAAAGTAATTTTAATTTGTGTCAGACATTAACTGTAATTTGATATGTACTTATTCAGTTATGGCAGATATATCTACTGCCTACAATCTCTCTCTCAAATTGATGTTAACCTGATCCAACCCGGGTGGTCCATTAGAGAGTAGGGAATCCAGCGCAGCGGTGTTGACCTATTTAGCAAACAGTCAAAACCTCGAGCTCATCATGCCTATATAGTCGCCGGGTATTTACTCACATGTCTAGGTCCGAGGTCACTCACGCGACTAACACCAAGAAGCCTCATAGCTGTGACCGCCTCTTCGGCAAGAACTACGAGACCGAGTCAGTACAGAGTTCGTATAATTTAGCGACGTGAAATGAGATGACATACTCTGCAGAGATCGGTGGACACCCTTTTCCCCGCCGGCGGCTAGGCCATAAAGCGCAGCGCGACCAAGGCCGACACCTTTTGCACCCAGAGCAAGGGCTTTAACCACATCCGTGCCTCTTTTCACGCCTCCGTCTATCAAGACATCTAACTGAGTAAGGACTTGCGGACAGAACTCCCTGATCTCTAGTAGTACTTGAATGGGAGGGGGGGCTGTATCAAGGGCCCTTCCACCATGATTCGAAAGAATGATGCCTTTGACAATGGGGAACTTGGTAGCCGCAAAGGCATCCTCGTGAGTCTGAATGCCCTTGAGCACTATAGGCAGATCGGTATGCCCGCTTAGCCATCGGAGAGTCTTTTCCCAGGTGAGAGCAGATTCTGTACCCCAGATCTGTGGAGGCGATCCCCCCGCGACCTCCCTAGCCTTGTACCGCTCATCGGCCTCTCGTTTTCCGGGGAATGGGGCGTCGAGGGTGAGTACGATGAACTTGATATGTGGAATTGTCCTGATATAAGCTAGCGTCCTTTCTGTAGCCTTGATATCTTTCAGGACGTAAAGCTGCCAGGCAAGAACTGCACCTGGACCGGCGCGTACTATGTCTGCCACGGACATGGATGCATTCTTGCTGATGATCTGAAGAACGTTGAAACTGGAGCAAGCAGAAACGATGCCCACCTCGCCTTGAGGGTGTGCGAGTTTAGCCATGGCCGCCGGGCTGATAAAGATGGGTAAACCAACGCTGTTACCGATGAGAGAAGTCGAGAGGGAGCAGTGTGTGCAGTCAACAAAGACTTTGGGCCGGAGAATGATGGACTTGAAAATGTTCCCGTTGGCCACTTTCGTGATCTCATCATCAGTGCCGGATGCATAGTACGAGATAGCCTTGGGACTTAGACGTTTTAGTGCTATTTGCTCCATCTCAGCAATGCTCAATATCGATGCCATATCAGGAATCTTAACGTCAGAGATTTGCTCAGCATGCATATCATCGCTAGATATGGGCTCGAGTTTGCCCAAGAATTGCTCGGGGGTCAGATATTCGTCAAGAAGCTCAATCGGGTGAACATCTTGGTAGGCACGCGTGGCGTCTGTACCAGCATGTTGGAGAATGACAGCCCGTCCACCTGGATGTCTACCCAGAAATTCGGTGGTCTAGCATGAGAAGTATCAGCGGAATGGAACACCAGCAGGAAGTATGTATGCATTCAACGTGCATTGTAGACATTACCATGAATTGCCATCCAGCAACTATCCCCAGATCGATGGCATTGCACTAGTATTATCAGCTACGTGACCCTCAACATGTCTGTTACTTAGTTCACTTACGTTCTGATAATGTGATCATCTTTGTTGACGCAGTGAGTTCCATCTGGTGTAGTATTCGCAATCCCAAGTGGCGCTATCTCCATGCTCAATGCCCAACCCCCGCGATTCTTTTCTGTGTGGCCCCTGAGATGTACCACGTCGGTAATACCGAGTCCCGTGCTAGTGTTCTGAAGTGCGGGGATAAACTGTCGATTCCTTCCGCCGGCGTTACAAAATGCCGTGCTGATTTTGGTTAAGAAAGTCTACATCTCCACTGGAATAATATGACGCGGGAATTCTGAATGCCCGTATCAACACAGTACACACCAGAAGCAGATTTACTATCGTGATCTTATAGCCCGAGAACTGGATTCCTGCGGAGAATTACTCCACCACTACCATCATTTCCTTCTATTCAATTATAGCACGAGACCTATGGTGCGGAAAATACTGGTCTCTTGTTCCGAGCAACGGACACCCGCTTATCTGTAGCCCTGTAGGTTTACAGGTAGGTAATCTAATATATAGACGCTCACCCTCCAATTTTTCCCATGTACCTATCACATAGTCATTGCGAGAACTCTGTCGTATCGAGGCCAATCCCCCGCCATGGTACACAGAATCGACCTTGATCAAGGCTGGGAAGTCAAGCAGTCCAGTTCTCTAGAGAATGGTACAGCCACGTCCTACCTGCCTGTCGCCCAATTTCCTACAGTCGCGCACATCGATCTTCTCCATCACAAGCTCATACCGGATCCCTATATCGACATCAACGAGCTAAAATGCCTCTGGGTCAATGATGCAGACTGGACCTACCGCACTCAAATTATCAGACCTGTCAATCTCGCATCTACTGAGCGAGCAGTCTTGGTATTCGAAGGCCTCGACACCGTGGTCGACGTGTATCTCAATGATACCCATATCCTGTTCAGCAATAACATGCACATTTCACATCGAGTCGATGTAACAGAGGCTATTCGGAACGGGAATAACACCTCAGTTCTTGAGCTCAGGTTTCAGAACGCCCCAGCGTATGCTCGCTCAGAGCGTGACCGAATAGGCTATAAGCGAAATCCTACTGGTCGCGCTGTCAACTACGGCGGCTCTGAGCGTCTCTTCTTGAGAAAAGCACAATACCACTGGGGCTGGGATTGGGGACCTGCCATCAATACCTGCGGACCCTGGAAACCCATATACCTAGAGACATATGAGTTGCGGGTTAGCGATCTTTGGGTTACCCAGGATGTCGCTGCTGATCTCTCGTCGGTGACAATCTTGGTGAAGGGAGAGGTTGAGAACGCACAGGAGATTGGCAAGATACTCGTCCAATTGACTGATCCTGACACAAAAGCTACCGTGGTCAAGAAAGAATTTACATTATCCTCCACCGGTTCATTCGAAGGCAAGATCAGCTTAGACAAGCCAAAATTATGGTACCCATTCACATATGGGAAGCAAGACCTGTACCTTATCGAAGCTATTATCCCTGGGCACACCAGGAGCCAGAACCTCGGCGTTCGTCGCTTACGTCTCCTTCAACACCCTTTGAAATCTCAACCAGGAACCTCGTTTATCTTTGAGATCAATAATATCCGTATTTTCTGTGGCGGCTCCTGCTGGATCCCAGCTGACTTTATGCTCCCACGTGTCACAGCAGAACGATACGAGAAATGGTTAACCTTGGCCAAGAGTGGCAACCAATCCATGATTCGTGTCTGGGGTGGTGGTATAGTTGAGAGCGATACCTTCTTCGACATCTGCGACCGAGAGGGAATTCTTGTTTGGCAAGACTTTCTATTTGCGTGTGGAAACTACCCTGCGTCGCCCGATTTTGTTGCCAATGTCAGGGCCGAAGCAGAGCAGCAGGTCAAGCGCGTCGGGCATCACCCTTCACTTGCCGTCTGGTGTGGTAATAACGAGGACTACATGTGTGCAGATGAGGATCGATGCTGGGATATCGATTGGAGTGATACCACTGGTCCGTGGGATAAAACAACATTCCCGGCTCGTGAGATCTACGAGCGCACACTCCCTGCCATTATCACCGCCTCTGGTACCGAAGTGCCATACTGGATTAGCTCACCTTACGGTGGTGAGCATGCAAATGACACTACCGTAGGCGATACACATTGCTGGGATGTATGGCATGGAAAGATGTCGCCATACCAAGATTATAAAGCTTATACATCCCGTTTTATTTCTGAGTTTGGCTTTGAGTCAGCCCCTAGCTTAAGTACCTTGCACAGAGCTATCACATCTCCTAGTGAGCGTCATGCGCAGTCGCGAACTTTTGATGTTCACGATAAAGGTCCTGGCCACCAGAGACGCTATCCGATGTATATGGGAGAGAACTATCGTTTCCGGATGAACCCCCTTAAGGACTTTGTGTACTGCACCCAGTTTCTTCAGGCAGAGGCAATGGCCTATGCCTATAACTGCTGGCGCCGTGAGTTTAGGGGTCCCGGCGAGGAGAATTGCGCCGGCGTCTTAGTCTGGCAGCTCAACGACATCTGGCCCGGGGTAAGCTGGGCGTTAGTTGACGTGGATTTGAACCCTAAGCCCGCATTCTACATCACAAAGCGTGCCTTAGAAAAGACCGTGGTGGGCATGGAGCGTGTCATTACAGCGACAGCCCCTTACATCGTCACAGGCTACCTGCCTGAGAAGGCTAAGGTCGATATCTGGGCTGTAAACGGTGAGCATGACGACAGAACAGTGGTTCTAGAGTTGAGAGCGTTTGATATCCAGAGCGGCAAGGCTGTGGAGCTGTCGAATGTCCAGACCAAGCAGGAGTATACCCTCAAGGCAAATCAGACGACAGAGTTGCTGGCAGGAATAGATATTCCCGATTATAACGATACAGTTGTGGTTTCCTACTTGGATGACCCTGAATCGGGTGAGAGGCTGGCTCGATGGGTCAGCTGGCCTGAGCCTCTCAAGTATCTACGGATGTCTCCTGAACTGAAGGTCACTGCTAAGGTGGTAGATGATGGCTCTGCTATCATTCTGAGCGCGAACACACCAGTGAAGGGAGTTGTGCTGCACAGTTCCAGCGAGACAGATGAAAATGTAGTATTCGACAATAATTTTGTCGACCTCGTGCCATTCGAAGAGGTCAAGATTGGAGTGACTGGCTTGAAAGAGGGAAGCGTCGATACTAGGTTTCTCTACGACTGGGAGCTGGATCCGGCATTTCAGCTATAGATTTATAGAGCAAAAGACTGGTGAATGTAGACTTCTGAAGTACCAGGGCTTAGACCCTAAGAACTATAAAACTATAGTTAGATGTTAAGGTTGATTGACGGTCCCGACGGTTTTATTAAATGTGCATGTCAGCCACGATGAACATGACAAAACGCCTTTTTACCTTAGTCCTTTCTAGAATATTTCAATGCTAGATTTTTGATATTAGATGTTAGGAAGATAGGCTGGGGAAATAGAACGTTCCCTGGAAGGGGCACAAAATGATGCCAAGTGGGTGGTTCAAAGCAAGGGCTACGTCACAGCCAAAGCCACGATCGGAACTGCTAGCTTTACACTCGAGTAAGTGAGGGATGTCAAGACTTGTGGCTCCTGACGCGGCCATGTTGAGCTTGGATGGCGTTTGTGAAGCTAAGAATCTCGCAATGGACGGAGAATCCGAGGCCGTTAACGTTGCCAGAACGGCGAGTGAAGAGCTCGATGTCTTCGAGGCTGTCAAGAATGCTCTTGATGCTGGAGAGATATTGGCTCAAGGAGCTATCAATACAACTAAAGGTGCTGTCAATGCTCTGGCGGGACGTGCTGAATTTGTGGCGCTTCATTTTGCAGAAAAGGGCTTGCAGTTTGCTCGAGACAATACAAGCGAGCTCAATCTTGCAAAACACGCCGTCGAGATTGGTGAAAAAGCTGTGGATGTTGGATTACATATGGCGAAGTGGGTTGTTGAACAAGCCGGCAGCATATTTGATATTTAGCTGATAAAGTTTAAAGGTTCTCTTTAAGGTTTAATAGGTAATAAGCTATCTCTTAGGGTTAAGATCTAGGGCCTTGTATTTAATAAAAGGTTATTATTTAAGTAAGTATAAAAGCCTAAGTTTAATTTAATTAAGTTTATTAAGAGCTAATTTATTATATTTTAAGAATTAATTAAAAGTATAATTATATTAATTTTTAAATAATATAATTAAATATTAATTAAACAAGTTTTTAAAAATAAAAGTGTATAAAAAATAAAATTTAAAAGTAATTAAATAAGTATTAATATTATTATTATTATTACCTTTTAATTAATAGCTAAATAAATAAGTTATTATAATTAATTATAAAAGACTTTGTATTTTATAATTTTAATTAATTTTAATATAATATAAGCCTGCTTACTTCTGGCTAACTAGCTATAATTACACCTATAGATCTTTATTCTCTTTAATACTAATGCTATTTACATCTCTATCTCTTTTTTATTATAGTCTATGCTGTGTTGGGGATAAATTCCTATGTATGGAATGGTTGAGCTAATGCGAGAGACAGATGGGCTGCATGTCTACTATTTTGCCTCTTAGGGAGATCAACGAACCCCCCATCCCTGTGCACTTAGTGTCGCCAGCCCTGGAGTCCTGGTGTTTCAGGCGCCTACCGTATGTGTCTCGAGTGTAGGGAGAAGACTGCTGCTAGGAGGAGACGATTAAGGGAAGCGCCTGCGCCTGCGCCTGCCTTACCTATTCCCATTCACTCCCATCCTCGCTACTATGGATGCGAGAACCTAGCGGAGCGCGACGTTCAGTTCTTATTAATTATATCCTATGCAGTTGTAGTCATCTAAACGACTATGCCCAGTTAATGGGGTTAGGCGGACAGCTAAAGCCTTGCGTATTAGTGTTGATCTGCGGTACCCTGCTTATATCATTAGGATGAAACTTTTAATGCATATCTCTATAATCAATCCTTAGTTCCAAATCAAAGTTGCACGTGACATAACCGAGAGGGTCATAACATATACTAATTAGTAACTAACCTCGGTTTAAAGAAACATCTCATAGCCCCACAAAACTATCAGGTTGTTCCAGCTTATTACTTCCCCACCACCCTTCTCAGCCTCCACATCTACGTGAGACCTTGCATACCGTCTCAATGAGGCGAAGGGCTCCGATCAATTATGTTCCGCACGTTTTCCGGCCAACTCCCACCAGAGCCCACACCAACGGCTTCCAACACGCAACGGCCGGCGCGCAAAATCAACAAGTCATGTTATGAATGCACTCGGCGAAAGGTGAAATGTGATGGCGGCCATCCTTGTGCAAGCTGTCAATATTACCAAGTCCCTCAAGACTGCGTTTATAGACAGAGAAGTATACGCCAAACTACAAGCAAAACGTAAGCTTGAGTCTCATCCCGCCACCTTCCGGTTACAATCTGCTATCAAGTTTGCTGATAGCTGGAAAGTGCCCTAGAAAAGGCCACAGATACTTTGCGTCGCCAAGCTAAGGTCCTGGAACTTCTCTTTCCCAACTACTCCCTGGATGAATTGACCGGAAAGAATCGAGTAGGGCTCCTCGACCTCCTGTCCATCGTCTCTTACCAGTGTGATTCGGCTGAGCTGCAAGCGGGTCAGTCACTCTCCGTCACGTCACCAACCCTCTCCGGGGAACTGGGGCAAGCCCATGAACAATCATCTGAGGAGTTTGATGGTGAGGAATCTGGCCAAGAGAGACATTGGAACGAGCTGGTACAGAATCCGACAACCATTGCAGCCAGCGATGATATCAATGCCATCAGCTTGGCAGGCGACAAGCATCGCCGCTCTTACCTAGGTATCACGTCCGTAAGCGCCGTTCTCAAAGCGCTTTTCCGGTTATGCCCAGCGGCCAAAGACTACACTGTCGAACGGTCCAAGAACTGGTCCGAGGTTCAAGATAAAGAGTTACCTTCCTCTCTACCAAATGCGGTTTATGACGTCTTGTCTGCCACTGCTCCCAACTTGCTAAGGGAGCAGCGCTACATCGGGTTCTATTTCGAACACATTCACGCCATAACCCCCTTGTTACATGAAGAATATTTCAGGGCCACATTCGCTGCTGGTACCTGCCAGGCTCCATCATGGCTTGGTCTACGCAATATGGTTCTAGCGCTAGGTTCTATTGCTTCTGGAAGCGACACAGCCCACATCCAGTATTACAGTCAGGCTCGACAATTCCTTGATTTTGATTCCCTTGCGTCCGGCAATCTCGAAACTCTGCAATCCCTCTGCCTCTTGGGCGGATACTATCTCCATTATCGAAATTCTCCCAATATGGCCTATGCAGTGTTAGGCGCTGCTCAACGCTTGGCTATAGCCCTGGGCCTGCATCGAGAGTCTGCATCTCGTGTCGATCATCAAGATCCCGAAGTAGGTCAACGCCAGTCAATTCAACTCGAAATCCGAAGACGGACATGGTGGAGTCTCTACTGCCTTGATACATGGGCCAGCATGACATTTGGTCGACCAACATGTGGACGGTGGGATACGAGCACTATGAACACCATGTTGCCCACTGCCTTGGATGCCGAAGACTATGCTGCAGCATCTCTCAAAGCAAGCGTTCATTTCTGTCAAATCGGCAATCGTCTCCAGCACCGGTTGGCACAGTCTACCCGAATCAACATCCAAGAAGCCCAAACTCTAGACCGCGATCTACAAGAGTGGTACGGCTTGCTACCTCCTATGATTAAGGACACAAATAATACGCCGCCACGAGTCACTGTTGCGCGAGAATTCTTGCGCAACAGATATTATAATATTCGGCTGATATTGTCTCGGTGTTTCCTGTTATACATGGCATATGAAGACACGAAAAGACATCCCCCGAGCCAGTCTGAGTTACAAATGATTGAGATGTGCCGCGATATTGCAACTGAAGCCATAGACGCCATTGCGCTCCACTGGGTCCCCAACCGAATTCAAGCATGGAACTCTGGCTGGTATCTGTTCCAGGCGTGCACTGTGCCGCTTCTCTCTCTCGCCATGGGAGACGCGTCAAACCTCGACAGGATCGAATCGGATCCTCTTGAGGCCTGCAATACGAACTTGAATAAAGCACAGGAGATTTTTGCCGATATGAAGCCGTGGATGCGAGCTTCCGATCGTGCTCCAGACATCGTGGCAGTCTTGTTTCAGGCTCTGTCTAAGAGCGCAGAGGGTAGTAGACAGACGGCCTCCGTGACTGACGGGGCTTCGCATATGTTCGGATGGGTGGACGAGCAGTTAATGCATATGGACTGGGGCGCGCTTCTTTCAGATGAAGGTGTGGCGCAGAATTCGTTTTGGCAGCCTTGATATGCCCTTATGATCATATAGTGGCCTTCCCAAAGATGAGGCTCGTCGGGCTCGGGTGGCTGCAGGCTTCTTCGGACAGGCATCGTGGCAATGCAGCTGTGATGCTGTTAGCGGTTGTGGTCAGAAGTCGGGTCGGATGACTTACTGAAGCGTGATGGATGATTGAAGCGTGGTATGTAGCAGAGGTCAATGAAAGACCTTTCAGGTGGGTTGTAGGAAGAAGGTTGTGGCCAGCTGATGAGCAGGTAAGGCTTTTTAGCTGGCATATGTGCAGCTAGGTTTAGGCTGCAATTAAGGCAGCTAATTATAATGCTTTGACTTAATAAAGCTTTGCCGGCTATAGGGGCAATAAATGTTTAATACTATATTTTATATATATATATATATATTTTAAGTTAATATATTAGCCTTAAAAGGTATATCCAAGCATCTCTAGAGTTTAATATAATTTAAACTTAAAAAGTTTAACTTTCTTTAATATATTTACTTTTATTTTATTTTATTTATTTTATATTAACTTCTTTAATAAATATAAGGTTTTATTAATTAAAATAATTTTAATTTTAATTTTAATTATATTTATATATATTATAACTTATAATAAGTTTATAATTTAATTTTTTTTATTTAAATACTTTTAAAGTATACTTTTAAATAAAATAAATTTATTTAATATATTTTATATTATATTATTATAAATTTACTTATCCCGCCCTGGACGGCCGCACAGGAGTCCGGCAAGCGCATGGGTGGTACCATTAAGATTGTCTCGGAAAGGCGCATCTCATGACACCTTAAANCGGCAAGCGCATGGGTGGTACCATTAAGATTGTCTCGGAAAGGCGCATCTCATGACACCTTAAATGTACCCTCATCTGCACGGGAAACCCGACTTTCCAATTTCACACTCACTTTTCCAAAATCACATACAGTTCTACATAGCACTTTTGTCTATCTCACCAGCCAGACCACCTCTCCACCAAAATGTGGTCAGATATGTATGGGATTTTCAGCTACCCTAGAGCATACACAGCTTACATAACAGTAAATCCAGCCTACCCTATACCTCAATCCCAGCCAAGAGCATCCCGCCTTGGGTAAAAGGAAGAGTGAAATAGAAAACGCTGTCCAGGCCTACCCTATACCCTCCCATACTATATACCAAGCTTCTATCTACCCTGTACCTACCCTAGACTGACTATCCATCCACGCCTACCCTACACCCTACCAAAATCCAGGCCCAGACCTATCCCAGGACCAGATCTGTCCAAGTCTGCCCTGGCTACCCTGCACCTTCAGACAACTCTCTCTCACACATACAAGCACGCCGACACCGCGCCTCTTAACAACTTTTTTACTTTTACCTACCCTGCAATTATCCGTGGGCCC
>WEXE01000908.1:0-13268 GCA_011035825.1 Fusarium cf. hostae | reverse complement strand
TTATATAAGGCTATTAAGCTTTTTAGCTTTTTTATTAATAATTTAAATAATAAGACCCTTATAATAAGCTATTATTATAGAAGTTAGAATTAAATAAGGTTTATCTGCCTTAATAATATAATTATAATCTTAATTAAGTAATACTAATACTAGTTATATCTTAATAGCTAAATTAACCTTTTTTTAATAACTTATTTAAAGGATATACTTAATTTATTTATTATACTTAAGTATATTATATAACCTAACTTTTAACCCTTTTTATTAATAATATAATAGCTATACTACCTTAATATTATAAAATAGCTTATAATTATATAATTATATTTATTTTATAACTAGCTATAATCTTAATCTAGCTATTAGGCCTGCTTTAAAAATAGCTAATAAAAAAGAACTTTATATAATATATATTATAAAGAACTTCTTATTAAAAAGTAAATTTAATTTTATTAAAATAATTATCTTTAATTATAATTTAATATAATTAATTAATTATATAAAAAAAAGATATTATAGTAATTTAATTAATTTAAATTAAATTTATAATTATAATAGTTTAAGTTTAATTATATTAAACTAAGCTATACTAGGTTTATTATTAGTAAATAGCATAAGGTATATATTAAGTATTATTAAAGTATTATATCTCTTAATAGTAGATTTAATATATATTAGGCTTAATTAATATAAAGAAGTTATATTAATANATATCTCTTAATAGTAGATTTAATATATATTAGGCTTAATTAATATAAAGAAGTTATATTAATAGCTAGTAAGCTAGAATCTATAAAAGTATTAATAAATATATTTTATATACTTAAGGTTATAATAAAGATTAATAATAAAATAGGATTAATCCCTTATAGACTAGTAATATTTATATATTAATCTAGATAGACTATTAAAGGAAGGTTATTAGTCCTTATCTTATTAGTAAACTAAACTATTTAGAAGGTTAGTTTAGTAAGGAGGATAGGTCTATTTATATAATTAGAGAAGAATAATAGGGCCTATATAATATAACTGCTATTTTCCCCTTTATTAGGTCTTATCCTTAAGACTTATATATCTATCCCTTTATTTATTTATTAGTTATAAGTCTAAACTTAAACTTATTTCTATTTAAATATTAATAAGATATTAGGTTATACTTCTAAAAGTAAATTATATTTAAAAACTCTAAAGGCAGTTAAACTGTTTAAATATATTATTAGATTTAATAATAAAATTATATTATATTTTTATTATTTCTAAAATACTTTTTTTTATTAAGTTAAGGGTAACTAGTCTTATTAGTATTAGAATTATATTAAGGCTAAAGTAATATATAATAGTTTAGGTATTGCTTTTTATTATATGTTTTTATCTTTTTTTTTTAATTTTTTTAATTATTTATTCTTAATCTAATCTCTTAATAATAAAAAAGAATATAAAAGTTTATACTAAGTTAAAAAAAGAGGAGGAGGAGACTAAGGCTATTTTAGAGGCTGTTATAGTAAAATTAAAGTGCATTTATAAGTAAAAGTATATATTAAAGTAAAAAGGCAATAAGTTATTTATATAAGGAATATAATCTTAAGAGGAGTCTAATAAGATTTAAGAGGAGTTTATAACTATTTCTAAAGCTTAATCTTTAAGTATTATAAATTTAATTAATTAGAACTTAATTCTAGGTAATATTCCTTTTAAATTTATTAATAAAAGTTCTTTAGGAGTTATTAGGCATTAATAAGGTATTTAGATAGTTCTTATATATTTTTACTTTTTAAGTAGTTTTTCTATTTAATAAGGTATTTTATTTTCTTATTTTCTTTCCTTATTTCCCTAATTACTTTTACTTTATAAACTTCTAGTTCTTAAACTTCTTATAATTTATTACTAGTTTTAACTTATATTATATTAGCTGCTAATTTAAGTAATAAAATATAAAAGACTAAATAAAGCTTAACTTTTAATAATAGGTCTAGTTTATAGTTATTTTTTAAGATTTTCTTTAATACCTTATAAGGTCTAATAAATTTATAATCTAATTTATAAGTTAATTAATTTATTTTAATATTTTTTATAACTAAGTAAATTATATTTTTCTTTAAAAAGGTTAGTCCTTTTAACTATTTTAAGTTATAGTAATTTTTTATATATTTTTTAATAAATTTAAGTTTTATTTTTATTTCTTTATATAAATTTTTAAAGTTATTATTTTTAAGTATAATAGCTAGGTTAACTAATTTTTCTTAATATATAATATAATAAATATCTAGTATATATCTAAAACTTATATAAGCTAATATATACTTAATACTTTTATTATATATAGTATTATAAGTAAGTTAGGCTATTAGTAGTTTCTTAACTTAATTATTTTATTTATAATTAATATAATTCTATAAGTATTATTTAAGTATTTAGTTTATTTACTTAGTTTATTTATTAATTTATAATTAAAATATAGTTATTAATTAATAATTTAGTTTAAGTTATATACTATAAGTAATTACTAAAAGTTTAATATAAATATAAGTCCTTTATTAAAAAGAATTTCTATAAGTAACCTATATATGCTAATAATATATTAATTAAAGATATAAGAAAGTTTTTCTATATTTATGGAATTTTTATAAGGTAAGTAGTAAGAGAATTTTATAAATTAGTTAATTATAATTATAATATTATTATAAAAGATTCTTATTAAGGGTTTTTTTAATAAAGGTAGCTTAGTTATAAAGTCTATTATAATTAAACTTTATAATCCTCTTATTACTAGTAGTAGCTATAGTTATTTATAAGGTTTATATCTTTATGCTTTTATTCTTAAATAAAGATTATATTATTAAATTACCTTTTTTATTATTTCCTTTATTTCCTTTATATTATATTTCCCTTATATTCTTTTTAGTATTTTTATAATGCCTTAATAGCTATATAGGGGATATTTATATATATGTTATATTAGTTCTTCCCTAAATTTATTTAAGATAAATTATATATATAGGTTATTAGAGGTTATTTCTTATAAGTTATAAGGTCTCCTAGTTTCGGCTTCTTTTAGCTATTCTTTAAATTTTATGCTTTTTTATATTTAAGTAGTAGTTTTAGTTATTCTTGTAGTTATCTTAACTAGTTAAGTAAACTAGTATTCTCCTTTTAAGTTAATCTCTAAAAGTTATTTTTTAGTTTTAACAGTTCTTATATTAAAGTTAGGTTATTAGCTAATAGCATTTATATATTTATTATTAATGCCTTTATAATATACTACAGTAAAGTTATATTTATATAAGTATTTAATATAATATAGGTATTATTAATTTAGTTTTTATATAGTTATAAAGTAAGTTATATTTTTATAATCTATAAATACTTTTATTAGGTATTTACTTTCTTTAAGGTAATATTTAAATTCCTTAAAATAGTTAATAATAGCTAGGAATTCTTTATTATAAATAAGGTAGTTAAGTTCTGCTTTATATATCTTATAAAAGTAAAAGGTAATAAGGTATAGTATATTATTATTATCTTTTTATTTTATTTATCCTCTTAAGGTAAAGTTAGAAGTATTAGTTTTAAGTTTAACTTGCTAATTTAAATTAAATATAATTAAAATAGGTTTACTTATAATAGCTATTTTAAGCTATTTAAAAGCTTATTATATTTTATTATTTTATTAAAATTAATTATTCTTTTTAGTAATTTTAGTAAAAGGGATAATAACTTTACTAAAGGCTTTAATAAATTATTAGTAATAATTAGTAAATCCTAAGAAGGATTAAGTTTCCTTTATTAATATTAAAACTTTTTATTTAATAATTATACTAATCTTTTATTTATTTATCCTTATTTTATTATATAAGATTTTATATCTTAAGTAGGTTACTTAAGACTAATAAAAGTAACTTTTTATAAGTTTAATAAGTATATTAGTATCTTATAATACTTTTAAAACCTTATAAATATATTCTTTATATTTTTCTTTTATATTAAAGATAATAAGGATATTATCTAGGTAATATATAATAAAGATATTAAGGTACTTTTAAAGTATATTTATAAGTATATATTAGAATACTATAGGTATATTAATTAACCTAAAAGGCATAACTAAATATTTAAATAATTTATATTTTATTTAAAAGGCTATTTTCTATTTATTACCTTTTTTAATTTAAATAAGGTTATAAGCAGATTTAAGATTAAGAGCTATAAATTCCTTTTTATTAAATAACCTATCTTTAAGTTTTATAATTAAGGATAGGGGTATTTAATCTTTTTTTATAATCTTATTAAGTTATTAATAATTTACTATAAGTCTTAGCTTATTAGAGTTAGGTATTAGTATAAATATAACTAGAAATCTTATAGAAGATTTTAATAGTTTAATATATCCTTTTTATATTATATTATTTATTTATTCCTTAAGTATATTAAGCTTATTTCTAGCTAGGTTATAAATAAAAAAGAAGTTTAAGTTCTTTTTATCTTTTAATATAATTTTAATATTATAATCTATATATTAAGGTAACTTAATATCCAGTTCCTCTTAAAATAATTTCTTATAAATTAATACTTTAGTAATATATTCTTAAGTTTATTATTAAATTCTATCTAGGTAATCTATTTTATTTATTTAATATCTTAATTTAATTATTTAAATTAACCTTTAAGAGTTATTGTTATTTATTTAATATATTTACTTCTGCCTTTATTATATTTATATTATATTCCTTTTAGAATAAGTAATACTTTATTATACTTATCTTTACTGCTCTTTTTAGTTAAAGATTAAGATCTCTAGGTATTATTATTATCTAAATTATTTAACTTATTATCTAAAGGGTAACCTTTATAATTTACGTAGCTAGTTCTCTAGTTAATATATAGGTTATAATATTTTAACTATAGAATTCCTAAAACTAGATTATATCTCTATATAGGGATAATATTAAAGTTAATACCTTAGTTTTTTCTATTTATAAATACCTTAAGGTAATTAATCTTTCTAGTTATTTTTCCTTATTTATAATTATAGGCTTTTCTTTCTTTACTTTATATTATATAAGGTATTCTCTTATCTCTTTATAATAGCCTTAATTTATTTACTATATTAAGGGAAATAAAGTTTATATTAGCTTTACTATTTATAAATATATTTAGCTACTTACTATTAATTCTAACTTTTAGTTCTAGGTAGGTTTTTTAATTTTCTTTTATTATTATTTATAATGCCTTTTCTAAAAGTATTTTTATTTTAAATTCTTTATTACCTTATAGCTTTATCTTAAGTAATATATAACTTTTCTTAATATATTTTAGTATATTTTATAGTATTTATTATTATAATATCCTTTACTATCTATATAGTTATTAGTATATTCGTTATTATATAGTTACTATTAATATTATATATCTTAATATCTTTCTTTATATTTAATTTAATTAAATCCTTTACTAAGCTAAATAAGAAGGAAGGTTCTTTCTTATAATAAGTCTTCTTCTTATTAGGCTATTTCTTAGTTAATTTATTTAATTTCCTTATTAAATATTTTTTTTATATTTTTTTTCTAATTCTTATTATATATATTATCTCTATTATAAAATATATTTAAAGTTCTAGATATATATTAAAGCTCTTTTATATATTTCTATATAAGCTTTTCGTCTTGCTATATAAGATCCTCTATATCTCTATATAACTTAATATCCTATTATATTAATAATTAAGTATAGTTTTTATTCTTAATACTCTTTAATCTAAATTAAGAACTAATTATTTACTATCTTATCTTACTAATATTATAAATAATAATATTATATATATAATATCTATAATATCTACTTATAGGTTAGATAATATAGATACCTTTATAAGTCCCTTTTTAGTTAAATTTATTCTTTTAGGGTTATAAGATCTTCTATTACTTCCTTAATATAAGCTTAAATATAAACATTATTATCTTATTGTATAATTACTTATTTTTTAATAAGTTTTATATACTTTTAATATTTATTATTTTAAAGCTAGTTTTTAAGTTTATTATATTATATTATAATTTTAGTATTTTAAACTATTTATATTTCCTTATATTTAATTTTCTTAATATTAAATTCTCTTTATATTCTAAAGGTATTAAAGTAGCCTAGATCTTTATAATATTTATTAGGTTATTTAGAAGTAGTTTTAATAAGAATATTATTCACTATTAAGTAAGGGTTATATATAACTATTTTATTTTTAATTTTAAATAATACTTTTACTTTTATAAAGATTTAATCTAATACTTAATTAATATCTTAGTTAAATTCTTTAATACTTAGTTTATTATTTAAATTAAAGTTAATCTCTTTTCCCTTTTTAACTATTATAATAATCTTAATATTTATTTTAGTTAGTTTAGTTATTATTAATATTAATTATTATTACTTAATTTTTAGTTTTAAGTTTTCTTCTTATTTAGTTTTTTATTAATTTTTATAGCTTTATTATTATTTATTTTATTTTCTTTAGAATTTTAAGTCTTTTATATCCTTAGTATATTTAAGTTTTTCTATTTAAGGGTTTTTTCCTTAATTTCCCTTTTTCTTATAAAGATTAGTATTTTATATTTTAAGATAAGTTATTCTTTTAGTACTAGATTAGGATAATACTTTTTAAGGGTCTTTTCCTTATTAAGGAATAGATTATATACTTCCTTTAATAATCTTATAAATAAAATACTAAATAAGTTATATCTATCCTTCTTAGTTATATTAATTATCCTAATTACTATTTAGGGTTCTTTATCTTTAATAACTATTCTAATTTATTTCTTAACTTTAGATATTAATTTATATTTTTAGTTAATTTTAATAAAGTTCTTATATTCTAATTCTCTATATCCTCTCTTATTATAGTTCTAGTAAGTAAGTTTAGATTTATCCCTTTTAGTTATTTTAATAGTTATTAATCCTAGTGTAGTATTATATTAAGTATTTACTTATTAAGGTTTTCCTTAATTTATATAGTATTAAGGTTTATTATCTTATTATCCTTTATTTCTTTATAAATTATAAGTTTTTTAGGCAAATTATTAGTTATTAATTTTAATTACTATATTAATATATTTAATTAAGGTTTTAAGATAATCCTTTTTTTATAATTCTTATTAAACTAGTTTTTTAAGTATATTAAAGAAGAATAATATTAATATATCTTAATCTTAAGATAGTTTATTTATAAGTTATAAGAACTTAACTCTTAAGGTAGATACTAATCTAGTTTATTTAAGTATCTTAATTTTTCTTTCTACCTAGCCCTTTTTATTAATAGTTCTAAATACTATTTTAAGTGCTTTTTCTATCTTATAATATCTATTTTCTCTAAAAAGTAAATCAGTTTATAGTTATAATTTATAAGGTAGGTTTATTATATAATTATTTATAATAAATTAAAACTATTAGGCTATAGTTTTAATAAGTCTTTTAGCTATATATATTACTTTAATAAATTTATTATAAAACTAACTTAAGTAATATATAATAAAGGCTTAGCTTTAAGTAAGGAATATAAGTAGCTTATTTAAAGTCTTATTAAAGTATTTAGGCAGGCTAGGCTTAAGAACTTCTTTTAGGTCTTTTTTATTATTAACTACTAAAGCCAGGTTATATATTTCCTGCTAGGTATTATTATTACTTTAATTTTATTAATATTATAAAATAGTGAATTTTTCTAATATTTAGTATATTTTATTTATCTTATTAGTAATATTCCTAAATTACTTATAAAGTTATTTAACTTTTAAGTTATTAAAACTTTAAGATAAGTTATTTACTTTATCTATTTCCTAATTAATTAGTAGGCAGTTAGCTAGTATAGGATTAATAAGTATTATTGGCTAATAGCCTTAAGGGTTACTAGTTATATTCTGCTATTAGATAGGGTTAATATTAGTAAATATTATACTTAGTATTACTTAGTGTTATATAATATAGTCTAAATAAAAGCTATTAATATATAATAGTTTAAGTTTAATTATATTAAACTAAGTTATATTAGGTTTATTATTAGTAAATAATATAAGGTATATATTAAGTATTATTAAAGTATTATATTTCTTAATAGTAGATTTAATATATATTAGGCTTAATTAATATAAAGAAGTTATATTAATAGCTAGTAAGCTANATTAAAGTATTATATTTCTTAATAGTAGATTTAATATATATTAGGCTTAATTAATATAAAGAAGTTATATTAATAGCTAGTAAGCTAAAGTCTATAAAAGTATTAATAAATATATTTTATATATTTAAGGTTATAATAAAGACTAATAGTAAAATAGGATTAGTCCTTTATAAACTAGTAATATTTATATATTAGTCTAGATAGACTGTTAAAGGAGGGTTATTAGTCCTTATCTTATTAGTAAACTGTACTATTTAGAAGGTTAGTTTAGTAAGGAGGATAGGTCTGTTTATATAATTAGAGAAGAATAATAGGGCCTACGTGACGTAACTGCTAGGGTTGTAATAATAATAAGCTATTAGGTTTTAAAGATTTAAAAATAGCCTTAAAAGAAGGTTATTTTCTTTAATTAAATAAGATAGCTTTCCATATTATTTTTATAAATAACTTAATTATATATAAAAAATAGCTTTTTAATATATTTATAAAGGTAATTAATATTACTACAGAGCTATTTTTAAATTAATAAGAGAAGTTTATATACAAAGTTTTAAGATAAATATAAGGTAAAGGCAGGGTTTTATAGGAATTATATTAAAGTTAAAATTAAAGGAATTATATTAAGTTTGCTTTATATAAGTTAGTTAATAAAAGTTAAATTAACTTAAAGTTATAATTTAATTAATTAATTATATATAAAAAAATATATAACTAATTAACCTTATATATAAGAATAAATAAAATAACATTAATAAAAAAGCAGTAGTTTAAATTAAGGTAAATTAAGTTACATTACATTTATTATTAATAAATTATATAAAGTATATATTAAGTATTATTAAAGTATTATATCTTTTAATTCCTAGTTTAGACTACTACTTTTTTATTAATTTTACTTTATAAATTTTTATATATAAAGTTAATTAATTCTATACCTTATTATATATATTTAATTAATTAAGCTAGTTATAACTTTAAGTTAATTTAACTTTTACTAACTAACTTACATAAAGTAAGCTTAATATAATTCCTTTAAACCCTGCCTTTACCATATATATATCCTAAAGCTCTTTATTGATTTAAAAGTAGCTCTTTAGTACTATTAGCTGCCTTTATAAATATATTAAAAAGTTACTTTTTATATATAGCTAACTTACTTATAAAGGCAATAAGAAAAGCTACCTTATTTAAGTAAAGAAAATAACCTTTTTTAAGGCTATTTTTAAGTCTTTAAAACCTAATAACTTATTATTAACCTAATTTAAATTAATTAAATTAATATATAATATATCTTTTTTATATAATTAATAAATTAAATTAGGCTATAATTAAAAATATTTACTTTAATTAAATTANTTTTAAGTCTTTAAAACCTAATAACTTATTATTAACCTAATTTAAATTAATTAAATTAATATATAATATATCTTTTTTATATAATTAATAAATTAAATTAGGCTATAATTAAAAATATTTACTTTAATTAAATTAAATTTATTTCTTAATAAGAAGTTCTTTATAATAATAATAACTATTATATATATTATATAAAGTTCTTTTTAATTAATTACCTTTAAGGCTGGCCTAATAGCTAGATTAAGATTATAATTAAGTATATAATAAATATAATTATATAATTATAGGCTATTTTATATAATAAGTATTAAGGCAGTATAGCTATTATATTATTAGTAAGAGAGGCTAAAAAGGAAATTTAAATTAGATAATATATTTTAGAAATAAAATAAATAAATTAAATATAATATATTATAAAAGTTAATTAAGGTTCCTTTAAATAGGTTAAAGTAAAAAGGTTAATTTAGCTATTAAGATATAATTAATATTAATATTACTTAGTTAAGGTAGTAATTATATTTTTAAGGTAAATATACCTTATTTAATTCTAACTTCTATAATAATAGCTTGCTATAAAGGTCTTATTATTTTAACTATTAATAAAAAAGCTAAAAAGCTTAATAGCCTTATATAAGGCTAAAGGTAAGGGGAAAAAAAATAACGTTAAGTTAAATTAACTTTTATTAATTAACTTATATAAAGTAAACTTAATATAATTCCTTTTAAAAAAAACCCTGCCTTTATTTTATATTTATTTTAAAACCTTATATATAAACTCCTTCCCTAGTTTAAACTACTGCTTTTTTATTAATTTTACTTTATATATTTATATATATAAGGTTAATTAGTTATATGCCTTATTATATATATTTAATTAATTAAGTTATAACTTTAAGTTAATTTAACTTCTATTAACTAAGTTATATAAAGTAAACTTAATATAATTCCTTTAATTTTTAATTTAATAGAATTTCTAAACCCTGCCTTTACCTTATATTTATCTTAAAACTCTATATATAGACTCCCCTTACTAGTTTAAAAGTAGCTCTCTAGTAATATTAGCTGCCCTTATAAATATATTAAGGAGCTACTTTTTATATATATCTAAGTTACTTATAAAGGTAATAAGAAAAGCTACCTTATTTAACTAAAGAAGATAACCTTCCTTTAAGGCTATTTATAAGTCTTAAAGACTTAATAGCTTATTATTAACCTAATTTAAATTAATTAAATTAATATATTATCTCTCTTTTATGTAATTAATTAATTAAATTAGGCTATAATTTAAAATAATTACCTTAATAAGGTTAAATCTACCTTTTAATAAGAAGTTCTTTATAATAATAATTATTATTATATATATTATATAAAGTTCTTTTTTATTAATTACCTCTAAGGCAGGGCTAGTAGCTATATTAAGATTATAACTAGTTATATAATACATATAATTATATAACTATAGGCTATTTTATATAATAAGTATTAAGGTAATATATCTATTATATTATTAGTAAAAAGGGTTAGAAGTTAGGTTAAATAATATACTTAAATATAATAGATATATTATTCCTTTAGATAGGTTAAAGGAAAAAAGTTATTCTAGCTGCTAAGATATAACTAGTATTAGTATTACTTAGTTAAGGTAGTAATTATATTATTAAGGCAGATAAACCATATCTAATTCTAACTTCTATAATAATAGCCTGTTATAGGGGTCTTTTTATTTAAACTATTAATAAAAAAGCTAAAAAGCTTAATAGCCTTATATAAGGCTAAAGGTAAAGGGGGAAAAAAAAATAAACTCCTTATTATATTTATATTCTTATAATCTAAAATAATAACTAGGTTAATTTATTAATTAATTATATATAATAAGGAAGATATAAAGTACTTATTTTACTTTTATATTTATATTAGTAAATTACTTTTTATATTAGGCTAAGTTTACATATATAAAGATAATATAAGAAGATATTTCTTTTACTTTTAAAAGCTAGTTATAACTTAATACTATTTCTAGCCTTTTTAATTTAAATAGCTTTTAGTTAATTTAGCTAAAAGATATTATAATTTTTAAATAATTAAAATTTATATAATTAATTAATTATTTTATAATATAATTATAAATAGTTATTTAAATTTAGCTAGATTTTCTTTTTTATTAGAATTCTTTTTTAATACTTATAGTTATTATATATATTATATAATATTTTCTATTTATAACTTCCTTTAAGTCTAATTTAACTCTAGTAATAAAATTATTATTAATTATATTATAGCTTTATTTAGGCTATAGGCTATTATATATAATAAGTATTTTAATAATAATTATACTNAATTTAGCTAGATTTTCTTTTTTATTAGAATTCTTTTTTAATACTTATAGTTATTATATATATTATATAATATTTTCTATTTATAACTTCCTTTAAGTCTAATTTAACTCTAGTAATAAAATTATTATTAATTATATTATAGCTTTATTTAGGCTATAGGCTATTATATATAATAAGTATTTTAATAATAATTATACTTAATATTAGCAAGTATAACTAATAGGTATTAGAAAAGTTAAATTAGGTAATATACCTTAGAAGTATAATAAATAAATTAGGCATAATATATTATAAATGTTACCTAAGATATAGTCTAATAAGTAAGTTAAAGGAAAGAGGTTAATTTAGTTATTAAGAGCTAATATGTATATTACTTAGTTAAGGAAGTAATTATACTATTAAGGGAGATAAACTATATTTAGTATTAACTTCTATAATAATAGCTTGCTATAAAGGTCTCTTTATTTAAGTTATTTATAAAAAAGCTAAAAAGCTAAATAGCCTCTTATAAAGTTAAAAGCAGTATTAGTAATTAAATACTAACTAACTAGTTAGGTTATAATTAGTTATAACTAATTAGTTAAATTATTTTTACTATATTTACTTTACCTATAACTAGTAACTAATTATTTATAATAAATTAATTGATTAATTCAACTATACTTACTTAGCCTATAGCTAATAATTAATTAGTTAAATTAGTAACTTAACTATAGTTACTAAAAGTAAAAATATTTAAGAAATTAATTATAAGTTAAAATTACTAAAATAAGAAGTTAAAAAATTATATTTTATAGTATTTTTTAAACCTTTAAATATAGTAGTTTTTCTTAAGTATTATATAACTATATATATCTTTAATTTATATTTATCTTACTATACTATCTTATAACCTAATTTAATGTCTTATTTACCTATTAACCTAACTTTAATCTTCTAATATTTATAATATTCTCCTAAATACTAAAACCTTTTTTCTTAATTTGCCCTTTCCCCCCTCTTTTCCTTTTTATTTCCCCTCCTTTACCCTTACAATAGCCCTTAATTCTTATACTAAAATATTTATATTATTAAATTAACTAATTAAACAATATAATTTAACTTAATAAACTATTCCTAATATATATTAATATCACTAGCTAATATAATACTATTAATAAAGGCCTATTACTACCTTAAAATATATTAACCCTACTTTATTTAATTTAATAAGTCTTTTAATACCTTTATTTAGTTAAGAATATATATTAAAGGATTAATTATATTATTATTAATTATTATAAATAATTAACATGTTTAATAAGCAAGTACTATAGATAGGCAAGCGCTGCACTTTTCCCTCTTATATCTACCTTTATATTTAATTAATTAGTTCTTAACTACTAAAGATATTATAATATTTAAATAAAGCTAAA
>WEXE01000907.1:0-13297 GCA_011035825.1 Fusarium cf. hostae | reverse complement strand
AGGCCGTGTTTTTTACGACTCATAACTTCATGAAGTCAGAAGTTTTGAAGAAACTGATGGATATCGGGAACTGGTTCGAGTTGGATCCAGGTGCAGATCTAGATCCTGAAGACGTTCACTTCCGTTGCGTCAGCGCTTCGTGGGACGGCAGCCCGGAGGCGGAAACATATGATGAGGCGCTCTGGATTCTGCGAAAATGCCGTGCTTTCATTGCGCAATTTGCTACATTCGACGAGCAGACGCTCAAGAAATGGGGCTTCAACAGAGCATGGTCCGGCCCTCTCATGTTCATACACTTTGCTCCTCATGCTTATTTTACTCTACTAGAACAACGCCAGCCAGCGGCTCTTGTTCTATTTGCATATTTTGGGGTGTTAATGCGGACTTTGGACTATTGTTGTGTTATGGAGGGATGGGGTCGTGACATTGTAGCTACTGTTGATGATTCACTAGGAGGCTACTGGAGACCATGGATAGAGTGGCCGGCTCAGATGGTAGGTTTGCGTTAACGAGAGTTAACATCAATACATAAAACGCATCATCGGCGTAACCCTAAGACATTTNCTCAGATGGTAGGTTTGCGTTAACGAGAGTTAACATCAATACATAAAACGCATCATCGGCGTAACCCTAAGACATTTACTACTCCAAGAAGGTGTGAGAAGAAGGCCAACTATAAAAACATCATAAGTGACAAATGATCGTGGTGATCGTCCATACTACACGACAAAAGGAATGCACTCAGTATATAAGATCGCCACCATGACGGTATAAAGGGACTACGAGAGCTATTAATACAGCTTTGTTGCATTGGGTTACCCGAACTGTCTGTTAATATGAGCATGAGCCAGTAATGGGAATTCCCGATTGGGAAAGGCTAGCTAGCTTCAGTGGTTATATTATACTCAAGTCTGCTGGAAGAAAGAGGCTCAAGGCCGACCCTCGCGCCACAACAACACGCCAAAATCGCGACTTCAGAATGAATTGGAAGGATTAGTTACTGCCTAATATGTACTCGATCTGGATGTACGGTCATCTCCTCCCATCCTTCGTGATGTAGATAAACTGCTTGCCGACCATGACGCGTCGCCTGCCGGCAAGCGCTGGGCTTCTAACATCGTCAGGCGACAACCAAACCTAAAGACTTGGACAGCAATGCATCAGCTGTCGCGGACGAACGATAGGCGGTGGAAGCGCTTGTAGTTGACGGCGTGCGGTCTGAGCGTAGGTTGCGCATACCGCCTTGAAATATCGTTTCCCTGTCTCTTGTCCCACTAGTGTTGAGGTAAACAGCCACGCATACACTTCTCTAGTTACTGTCTTGATCTCGCCAAGCCCATACGGGTTTCGCCTTCTTTCTTCCAGTCTAGTCACTGCTTTTCCTCTTGATCCCCTTGATGGTTCGTGGTGGCGGGTCAACTTGAAGTTTAATTCCTTCAAGTGTTCAGTTTCCTATCTGCGGCGGCTGAAGTGATGCCTGCTGTCGATTATTTGAAGACGTCGGTGGCTGTTAGTTAGTATCAATTTAGTGACGTTAGGTTAGCGGAATATGGATCATCTCTGTTCCAGGCGACCTGTAGCGATCGCGAACCTAATCGTGGCCCGCACCGCGTCTATGTCTGGTGCCCATTTCTGTCCATCTGATGTTGCCTTGCCTCTTAGGTGAAATAAAAGATTACTGCGCTTTTCCTCCGTACATTGCAGCATCTCTTTGCGTTGTGTCGTCCTTTTACGTAGCGAAAGAGAAAATGATCTACCGTTCCTTTTGCCCGCCCACACGGGCACTCATCCGTCGGTGCTGCCCTGATCTGATATAGATAGCTGTTCAGTCAGGCCATTCTGGTCCTGAGTTGTGCCAACACGCTGGCTTACTTCCACGACAACTGGTCGTATAGCAGGCGAATATGTTTACCAGGCAGAGCTGAGTCGACCTTCCTAGAATGCCTGCCAACTCCATCTGGTAGCTTCCTCTCACTTCGCAAACCTGCCCTCATTCGACTGAGAGTTGTAGTTTTTGCTTTGACCGCTCCTCTTCGTGGCGTGACGCACGGCTCGGTCGCATGACGGGCCGACATCTTGCCTATCTTCTCGATTTCGAGCTCACCGTTGGACGGTACAGATGAGGTTGACTCTGTTCCCGTCTCCTTGAGATATCCCTATAGCATCATATATCTCTCGGATATGCCCTTGACCCGATTGCTGGCGAGGGTTACGTATGGCCTGTGCCGCCAATATATTGCTTGTTAAGATCACAATGACTTGACACTTCATTTCTGGTAAATAACCGAGACCATGAGCGATAGCTGCTAGTTCGGCTGTGTAAGGGTTATGATCCTCCCTCGTACCCAGGGTGACCGAAATGGTTTCGATAATCTTGACGGCTCTCGCGACAAATACGGGAAGCCTAACGGTTCCTCCTATGCTGACTAGATCGTTTCTTGCGGAACTGCTTGACGCTATTCTGGCCGCCCATCCTGCTTCAGCTACCGGTAGTTCTTTGACCTTGGTTTCTTTCCCTCCTTGTCTGCTTAGTGTGGCTTGTATACGGGCCTCCCATGGCGCAAGGGCGAATGGCTGAATGATTTCCATGATCTCCTTTGGTAGCTCTCTGCATAATTCCGCAATGCACCTGAGTAGAGATAAGAAGCGTTTGAAAGCCTTGATCCCCCATGGGAGATTCCTGACTGGGTTGGTCCACGCTAGCGTATGTATATCTACCCAGAGTTTGCTTGCCCTTCTCCAGAACCGTTCATGACTGGTCGCTATGTAGGCTTCGACTTCGGCTACTACAGTCGCCACGCCGGTAAAGGACCCTATGACTTCTTGTGCCCCTAATCATTGTACCCGGTGGTTGGCAGCCGCCGGCCTCGTCTTGCACGCGTGTATCCAGACGTTTGATGCGTAGTCCACCGCGAGGGCTACCATGGCCGTAAAGAGTTGTCTCGTTATTGAGGGAGCCATTCCATTGAGTAGTTGCAGCTCCATCGCAACCTCTATGCCCTTGGTCGCTGCCATTGCGATGTGTTGCTTGTATTGAAGCCACGAGTCCCTGATGACACCCAGGATCTTGACCTGATTCTTTGGCAAGACTTTCTCACCCTTGATTATGAACGTTTCCGAGTTTACCCTGCCTGTGTACTTGGTGAAATATATGATCGCCGTTTTCTCTGTTTCAAAAGTCGCACCGCTGCGTCTTTTCCAATCGAGGGCTTTGTTTGTGACTGCTTGTATTCCATTTTCTGCCGCCTCCCCCTCGGCCGCCTCTACCTAGACCGTCTCTACCTCTCTGAGATGGCATTTTCTTCCCTTCCTAGGTCATTCAATGCCAACAGGGCCGTGCTTTAGGTCTAACTGGTGCCATATCCGCCTCAAGGGATGCTAAATTAGGCCCTAACCTACGCTTTAAAGTCTGTGCCAATTGATATATTCGGCATTTCGCTCCCTTGCAAATCTCCCCCTGTGTAATCGGCCATTCCTTCATCGATAGTGTGATGAATGCCTGGCTCGCAGAGCTGTGAGATGGCGGGTGAATGTGGTCAGTAACTGGAGAAAAAATCGGGCTGCCGGGTGCTGTCACACTCATGTTCGCGGCAGGCCTCATCTTGCGAAGCCTGCTTTAGATGACGAGCTGATAGACCCCCCTTTAAGCTGTGATTTCTTTCTTATTTAGGGTAATTCATGCCACTCTGCCACCCTGGGGTGCCAATCTTGACACAACAGTAGCACCTGCCTAAAAGCTGTAAGATGCTATATTTAATCCCCGCTGCTTCTACTTGTATATAATGGAGAAATGTGGTACTACTTTGACTCTTAACGAATGCGAGTAATATGTTAAGAGAATGCTATCAACAAAGATTTGCAGGATTGAGGTAGAGTCACATAAAAGAGAGTATTCCCCCTGCCCCTGTAAGAAGCCGATTCACAAGCCTTTCCCACCGAGGCTCTCTTTTCCAGATTAAACCAGGTAGGTTTCTACTAGAGGGCCACATGCGTTCCCATTCCGAGCTTCTCCTCAGTGCTTCGTAGATGGGAGGAACAGTCTAGAGAAGTCAATCACGATTCTTAGTATAAGGCAACGCAGGCCAGGAAAGAAGCTAAGTAATTGCATCGAAAAACACTTACATTTCTTACTGGCACTTCAAGCACCCTCTGAAACCAGTCTTGCGCAACTCCTCTGCGCTCCAAAGACAATAAACCGCGTAGGAGTATAGGCAGGATAGGGGCATCTGAAGCGGAATGTGTGCCCAATGCTAGAACTCCTTGAATGGATTTGGCTAACTCGTCCAAATGCATCCGCACATATTGGTGGCAATGGGGGGTATCTGCCGGCTGATCAGTATACCTACCTTGAGCAGCTATCTATTCACAATAAACCATACCTCTGTTCTCGGCATCGAAGATAGATAATAGCAGTGAGAATCCAGACATTAGTTGTCCTTTCCATCATCTTCGTGGCGGAATCCATGGCAGGCTCAGCTAATCAAGAAGGTTTGAGCTCGTACAGGAGTTTAAATAGTTTTTATGCTGTTATTGGTACGACAACACTTTTATCTTCCTGATGCAACCTTGTCGCACAATAATTGATCTGGCTCATCATATGCAGCAATTTCGGCAAAACACCGCATCCTCCATGAATCGTCCAGATATCTTTAGATGAAGCCTGTAGCAGCCAGTCAAATCGGCGACATCCCTGTATTGGAGCACAGTCTTTTGGCTGTGGCAGCTTTGACATAACCTGCGCAAGGATCACTCGATCGCCATTTCGTTCGTCGGGGGCATGGCCATGAAGGTGCAAGGCAGTAAGGCACAAGATCGCGCACCGGATTCCTAGACTATTATGAAATTCAATGAAGTCGAGCCACGGGTTCGTCGCAGGGATAAGGCTTCTGCTAGGGCAAAAGGAAAACCAGTCTAGTGGAGAATAAAAGGTTAGAGCTGTGCAGAGCGCCTTCTCGATTGTACACTACAGGAGGAGCAATGCCTCCGAATAGAATTAGTAAGGCATAACGTACGGAAAGCCAACAAGGACCGATCTAACGGATTTTTAACTGCCGCGGCCCAACTGTCCGGTATAGCTTGTCGAGGGGATGTCAAGGCACGAGCTTTTCCTCCCGTATTGGGGTGGGCGCGTCTGAATTTGAGAAAGCTGCCGATTTCGCTCCCCATTGACGTAGCAAACCTTTTCTCTCCGAATACGACAAGGTTGTTGCTATGTTCAAAAAGTCTAGCCATAGACTTCCAATGCTTCTGGCTCGAGCAGCGGCGTTGCCTGCGTGTCGGTATAGGATTAATTGTCCGAGAGGGTGGCCAAGCTGCTTAAGTCTATCCGTCTCTCCTGCTTCGGTAAGCCAGAGAGAAAATTCGAACTGATCGAGTCTGTTTGAGAACTCGCTTGGGGAACCTTGGATTTCTTAGGTGAGCTAATTGAAAGATCACCAGTCCGTCCGCGTTTGGCCGAAGCGATGGTGATCGAGATCGCATGTCGAGTAGTGGAGTCTGAAGGTATCTAGGACAACAAGAAAGCTGAAATGTATTATCCTACCGCCTAGCTCTAGTGAGGGTGAGGGCAAGGAAGTGGGCTCGTAGATAGTATGTTGAGGATCAATCTGGCCAAGAGGTTCCATCGTGGAGTCAAGAATGGCCTGACGAGCTTTGGATAACGTGCAATACCCAAAATACAGTGAGAAGTGTAATGAGGGACCGGCAGATAGTTTCCTTGACAATTGACAGGATAGGTTAACAATTATATTATCACATCGACTGTCATAAACCTCCACCCCGTATGTTGCTCCACATGAAGTCACGACTTGTTACTTATTGAATTGTCGGGATTTCTATCACAGGTTAACTTCGGTGGGCCAAGACCTACTCGCACAGATCTTTAATTTGGACTGCACCCTTGTTGTGATTGTCTCAAAGGTTTATGGCAAGTCAATGGGCTCCCTGGTCAATTCCTGCGGCAGTCGAGCCGAAGCAATACCGCAGAAGTGTATGTAGTCAGATCAATGAAATAAAGGACCCATTACTTCGTACTGGACAAATTATTTGCCTAAAGTCCTGTGACCAGGACTCCATGTTGAGCAAGCTCGCGAAACATATCGTTTAGCGGAGCATAGTTTATTTCTGACTCAGTTTTTGAGATACGGAGCCTTGCTCCCCGGGGCCACAGCCTACCTGGAGACTTGAAGTCAGTCATATATTTGATAAGGCTTGCTTGATGCCAACACCATGACCAGCATTCCATCCAAACTTTCAACACCAGTACGTTACCCTGACAAATAGAGCTCATGGCGATAGAAGTCTCGCAACAGTCCTTGGATTTGAGAGGGTATGAGGTGACTATGATGGCATACTTTGCTGCTACCGACGAGCTGGGAATTATGGGATGAAGACTGCTTAGACACTTGGATTGTAGCCGAGTGGAAAATTCCAGAAGACTTTGACGTTGGCGACACAAAAAATTCGTGGTATGGCTATTCAACACCATAGATCCTAGAAACGAAACCAGCATGATGAGCGATCTCCTCATCATCGATTTCAATTTTACCTCTACGGCAGCCTCAACAGCAACGACTACTTCACTATTAGCACCAGCGACCATTACTTCAACACGGACGGCCAGGCTCAAGGGTACAGATGAAGCACGAGCGACGCCGGTGAGCCCGAATCTAGTGCCTCTGACTCCTGGCTCTATACTTTCCGCAGGAGCGAAGACAGGCATCAGCGTTGGCATTGGACTACTCCTATTACTACTCATACTTGCAGGCGCGCTGCGCTATCGACAGAAGAAGCGCCAAACACCAGGTATCATGTCCACAGGTTTCGAGAAGCCAAAGCTGGACGGAAAGACGGTTATGCATACTGTTGCAGAAACAGATGGGAGCGAGATACACCAGGCGCCGGATAGTCCTGCCACACATAGGGCAGAAGAGGTGCAGAAGCCGGTTGTCCAGCAACTAGCAGTGCATCCCATCAATCAGGACCCGGTTGAGTAACCAGAAGGTTCATCGGTAGAGTCACCAAAACCACCGCCAAAATCGGTGGATAGATGACACACTGGCACCAGAAAGTTGTAGCGGGTTTCTTAGCCTAGTTCTTGTTGTTTATATTGCGCAGTTGTGCTGGGTGAAAGTATATATTTTATGAAACTTAGTTGTTCATTATTGAGATGAGAGCTCTTCTCGGGTTTATATCTCTAGATGGTTTCATATATGACTCTGAACTTTAAATTGAGGACTTTCAGACTAACAGTCTGAATCCTGAAGATAAGGGGGATTCCCGGATTTTCCAACAGTTCTTTATTAATACTCGAACACTAAATATCCTCCGTTCAATCTGTGGAATGTTGAAACTATTCCTGTCTGCGATTGCGTAGCTCATAGTCCGGGCACTCTCTTATGCTTGAAATGCCATGGAATGTCTCATATCCCACCAGCGCTCTACCATAGCCGCATAGAACTGCTCATACGCCGCTGCATTATCAGCGAGCGGTACCTTAGCCTTTGAGAAGTGCCAAGGTTTTAGCTTCCCTATAAAATGCAGGACCTTGTGCTCATTGGCGTAACGAAGAGTCGCGGGAATGTACAGCCTGTAGACCTGGTGCATGGCTAGATTATATGTACAGCTCAGCCTGTACCAGTTCCTCTCGTGAGCGACGCTGTTTTGGCCAAGGACATGTTGCGCGTCCTTGTAACTCATGGAAGGATGGTGTCGAGAGCCGTCTCCGAAGAAGATGTTTAACAGTCCCTGGTCGCCACCATCGAAGGACGCTGTGTTGGAGGCGAACTGTCGCAGCTCCGAGTATGTAGACGAACTCGGTTTGAGGAGCATCACGCCGCTGTTGAAACAGTCTGAGAACCCAAGATCCGGAGCCGCAGCCAATTCGACCGATGATGGCAGGTCAAACAGATGGTCAAGATTGGACAAGACCAGCGTATCGGCATCGAGGAAGAGAATCCGGTCGAACTGTGTCTGCGACCACAATAGTAGCTTCGTCATAGTGTCGTGTAGATCGGGTCGGCCGATTGCTCTCAAGTTGTCGTTTCCAACACCACTGATTTTCTCAACTGGTATTACCTGGTCGAAGGCCCCATGCAGTTCCGTCTTTGAGCGTTCGGTGATTTCGCTTTCAACAATGAGAATACAAAGTGGGATGGTCGTTTTGGTGTTCTTGAGAGACTGGGCCAACACCAGCGCGGCTTACTGGAATTAGCATTTGCTATTTAGCGAGGAGTCTTCAAAGTGTACGTACCGATCACGTATTCATCGTTGGTCAATAGCTGTGGTCATTGTCAGGGTTACTGCTTTTAGATATTCGATGGTCACGTACTGTAAAATAGCCGCAACTAAGCGATATATCGGAGTACTCAGTGCCATGCATATTAAGGACCTGTGCAGACTGCGACTGCCAACTGGAAATAGTAGCGACGTAATGATTTGGCTAGTAGAATGTTTATCTGAACTTCGAACGACCAGCCACGGGCTGAGAAACTTCGCCGGTGCAGGACCAGTCGTATTCTATATGACCCGCGTATTGGCTTATATCTCGAATACGCCGGCGTCGTATTGGGGGCCGTCGATTGGTCCAACCTAATTTGCGTCGTCAGGTGTACCATCCTTAGAGCTGACCGGAACGCCCGAGCAGTGGTACACTGTCGTGAACACAACGCACTGTTTCTCATTCAACGAGCCGAAAGAGAACATCTCTGTCCGCTTAGATACGCAACTGTCAGCTTTCTAAACGTACCTCTACTGCAAAAGCCAAGCGCAGAAGTTTCCTGTCTTGGTCTAACTTGCAGGCGGAATTGTCGGAAGTTGGGTTACATTCAACCTAATCAGAAGACCTACGAACTACGATCCCTGCTAGAACAAAAGTCAATCCTATGTGAAATTCACGTACCTAGGCCGGGGGGCTACGACCACTTGGCCAAAACCCCGCCTTTCCCTTTTTACAATTTTGATGAGAAGGCAACCAGATTCCATCCACGAGAAGATCTGCCCTCGACACTTAACGAACCTTTCCTTCTTTTCCTTGTATTCCCTATATTCTTCTCAATAGGATACGAATTCACAGGTCCGCTTGCCGCACCCCCAAAAGACACACCGATGGGGACTTGGTTGCTCAGCTGGTCAGGGGCCGATGCGATGTACAATGCCGCCAGGGGCAATATCAGCGGTCGAGTACCAAGATATTCTTCGGACACCCCGGAAACTCCACTCTCATCTTGGGGATCATTCATGCATTCTCTGGTCAGATACTTGCTCCGCCACCGCTCCGCCACCAACGTGGAAATCCAGCCAGTATTGTCGGTGCCGTGCCCTTTGGTTATCGGCTATTCCGGCGGCCCTTGTTGTTTCAGGCTCTGACGGACGCAAGACTCGGCTGAAGACAACAATGATTACGCCCTGCTATGTCTTACCAGGTCTTCTGGGCAAGGAGGGAGGGAGAGGCGGGCGACCTCTCGGAATGGTTGAAGTCTTTGATTTTGCCAGCCGATAGCTATCTCTCCGGACACTCGAAGACAGCTTATTTATCTGAGGAGGATTTAACGTGATGATTGAAACTCGTTGGCTCCGACGCCCTTCGCTCACCCACAACTCCGGTTAAAGCAGCAGCAGCTCAGGCTCACACACGACAAAGGAAATAATCTAAGTTGAAATTCGGATTGTATATTCGGCTGTTTCCTTAGCCAAAACTGTGGCCATCGGCAAAGCTTGGGAAATCGCAGACAATGCTAGTTATCACGAGACAAGCATCAGTGTTCGGCTTCTATCGCGCGAGTTCATACATTGAGAATGGTTTCTTTGCCACTGGATTAGACATAACTCCACTCTCAAAAATGAGAAGGTGCTACCGCCGATACGTGGCAGAACGCCAAAATAACTAGGATCAGACCAGTGTTTCTTGTGGGTAGCTAAGTTCTTTTCGGAAATTCCGCGAAACTCCGAGCCCCGGTTCTTTCGCTCAATGCGGTTGATTCGGCGAAACATCCTCAACACCCGAGCAGTTCTTTGGAGTATTAAAGTCTTGTCCGTAATGTGCGTTACGTCAGTGATTCCTCGATACTCTTCTCATCACAAATTGCGTTTGAAGTCATACTCCAAATTTTCCCTTGAACCTTGAATTATGGTTGACAATATCTCAGTCATGGATGCTCCAGCCAGTGATTACAAGAGAAATGTCGACATTGAAAGACCTGAATCTATAGGCCAAAATGTCGTGCTCGAGGGCGTGAGCTCGGAAGTGAAACCGAAGGTCTACAAAAGTAGATACTTTGGTCTACTCCAAGTCTTCTTGCTCAACCTCTGCGCTTCCATCGCCTGGGTTGATATGTCCTCCGTTGTCGACTTTGCCGCCGAATACTTCAAAACTTCAGTACCCGCCATCAATTGGTTCTCGACCTCATTTCTACTCGTTGCTCTGCTAGCTAATTATCCCGCCTCTCTAGCTGCACGCCGTGGCTTGAAGTTTTCCATGCTAGTCTGCAGTGCTATCATGATTGTGGGCACTTGGCTGATGTACAGAGGGACCTATATCCGGAGTTTTGGTTTATCCTTATTCGGACACTGCGTAATCGCCATTGCGCAGCCTTTCGCAATAATTCTTCCTGCGCCTTACTCCGAAGCCTGGTTTAGATCCGGAAGCCGAGCTACAGCAACAGCTATATCGGGCTTAGCTACAATTCTAGGCGGCGCAATAGGCTAATATATCATGTCTGCCTGGGTTCATGCTTCCAGTGAGGTTGTCCATGGGATCCTCTACCAAAGCATCCTACTTTCGGCAATTTGCAGCCTTACAGTATTCGTTCCTGACAAGCCGTCGACTTCTCCCGGTCTGATAGAAAGACAGGCGAGAACAGTCCCTGTTCTTCAGGAACTCAAAATACTCGCCACTACGGTGGAATTCTACCTCATTGGCATCCCATTTGGTCTTCTGAATGGATCATTCAATACTCTTACTTTCCTGATCTTTCAAATATGCACCCCATATGGATTTACCACTGACCAATGCGTTAATGCTGGCCTTCTTTTGATCGTTCCAGGTCTTATTGCTTCCCTTATTGCTGGGCGACTTGCAGACAAGTTCAGGTGTCATATGATCATACTTAAAGGACTCATTTTGCTTATGGGTGCTTCGTTCCTGGCATTCGCGTGGGTCCCTACCTCAGGGAGCGTGGGTTTTCTCTATGGAATCTGTACCACTCTCAGTATCGGCACCATAGCTCCAGCTCCAGTATCATTAGAATTTGTTACCGAGATCCTCTATCCATTGACTCCGGAGCTCGCACTTGCTATCTTATGGGCAATAGGGCAGTTATTTGGAGGTATTCTAACTATAGGTTGCGAGTATATGGCCGATGATCATGGTGGCCTGCAGCCTGGCGTCTACCTGCTAGTTGCGCTAGCAATGGCATGCCCCCCGTTCACCCTATCATTGGGCCTTTGGGGGCGTTGTTCTTTTGTACAACTCCGCAGAATTGAGGCAGAAGCTATACGCGAAAGTTGAGGAGTAACATGCTACTAAGGAAAATACAGCTAAGGAGTCTTGTAGACGCTTGTATTGTTATATAATTTCTGCCATTAAATTCGCTGGGGATTAAGGTAGTAAGCTAGTAGCTACTTAACTTTATTATAAATACAGTAAATATTAAAAAACGTTTTAAAAAAATAAACGAGTTCCTTTGAACTTGCGTGTTTTAACTATAACCTTTATCTTACATGGACCTAACAGGCTGCAATTAAGTCACAACGGGGGGTTATGGCCAAGTAAAATGCATAGTACAAGATGTACTATTACTGCCACCTAAATTATGCGGTGGTATAGGTACCAGCGGGAGTCATTATTACAAATCGGTATATTATATATCTTGCACCTATAACTTATCTGTTAACTGTAATGCCTTCCTCCTGTATTGTCACTAATTATAGTAAAAGTAAGGCGTCTTAGGCCTTTTAACCTTATATAGTCATACTGAAAGCCTTAATAAGCTAAGTATCTTAAATAGTGACTATAATAGATAATAGTTAATTGTAGTAGTTGGTGTCAGACATTACCTGTATTCCGTCCATTGATCCAGATTGGTATATTCATGTTGTGTTCTGTTGAATTCTGCCCCTTAGAGGTTTTACCATTTCGGTTGTAATCTTAAAGTATCCCTGCTTGCACGTGAGACCCCAGCACCTGTTCAACANCATTACCTGTATTCCGTCCATTGATCCAGATTGGTATATTCATGTTGTGTTCTGTTGAATTCTGCCCCTTAGAGGTTTTACCATTTCGGTTGTAATCTTAAAGTATCCCTGCTTGCACGTGAGACCCCAGCACCTGTTCAACAATTTCCAGATGCCTCAATTACTTCCTTACAAGTCCCTACATTATGCGCATTCTTCCTACAGCTTCCACAGCAGTATACCCTCAGTCGTGCTGAACTTCCTTAACCAACCCTACATTTATATCTAGCACCTTTCAATTGTGCACTAGAACAATCAAGAATCATAGTCTAAAAACTCTTCAGTACCTTCATATTATCCGATATATGATGCAAACCTAGGGTTGGGGAAACGAGACAACCGTTCAGTGGTTTTGAAGAAATTCGGCCAGCCTCAATCGAAGATAGCTGTTGACTGATGGCTTGAGCCGAAGCTTTTAGGTTGCGGATTACAAGGTTCCTACAATGACAATCATTATGAGTCGTGAAGGTTATCAATATAAAATTGTGGTCCAGAAGTATTCGAACACTTTAACTAAACCATCATTGTTATTTTGGGTTGGAAATTGAGCTCCTCCCCTGCCCGAAAAGGCTAGCTAGCAAAAACTTCATCGAGGAATTACACAGAGACGACGGGCTTGCTATGTGAGTTTGAGGAAAGTGGTGCATTTATAAGCTCATATTTCAGCGAAAGAAGTATAGAATCTACGCGTTACGGTGTATCTCTTCGTCAGCGTAACCACAGTCAAGCGTGTTAAGTATACATAATGCCATCTTGATAAAGCTGGGTCAGAATTCACAGGGGTACTGCTACAACGCAAAAGCTATCTAACTGACAGGGCAGATATTTCCATGGAAATGTTGTTAATAATGTCTATGAAAGACTTTCCATTAATAAACTCACGACCTCACGTTTCAATTGGTATATTTGTCAGCGATCGACGCAACATTTAAGTGGATTTATCACAGTAATTTGATAGCCTATTTGTGGAGAGAAAGTCTCATATCTGGTTTCAGTAGCAACTGAGCTACCAACCAAGGAACTCCTTGATGTCTCCGTTATTGATATTGTTGATCCCTGGTGCGCC